>BPTQ01000008.1:48446604-48612986 GCA_019973895.1 Chrysanthemum seticuspe
ATTTTATGTGTAGACCCAAAAATGATGTCATCCACGTAAATTTGAACAATTAAGATATGTGCCCCGTGATATTGTATAAAAAGAGTAGGGTCAACCGAACATTTGGTGAAATTATTAGCAATGAGGAAAGATGATAGCTTATCGTACCATGCCCGAGGAGCTTGTTTGAGACCATACAGAGCTTTATTGAGTTTGTAGACATGGTTCGGGAACTCAGGATCAACGAATCCATCTGGTTGGCTGACATAAACCACTTCTTTAAGTTGTCCATTGAGAAACGCAGTTTTGACATCCATCTGATAGACCGTCATATTCATATGAGCCGCGAACGCGAGAAATATCCGAACAGCCTCAAGACGAGCAACCGGAGCAAAAGATTCTTCAAAGTCTATTCCCTCTTCCTGACGATAACCCTTAGCAACTAGACGTGACTTGTTTCGGATTACGTTCCCTTCAGCATCCAATTTGTTTTTCCAAATCCATTTGAGACCAATGGCGTAGACCCCTGTTGGTCTTTCAACCAGTTCCCATACTTCAAGACGTTTGAATTGGTTGAGTTCTTCTTGCATGGATTCAATCCAGTTGTCTTTTGTCATTGCGTCTTTAATGTTTTTAGGCTCAGATTGGCAGACAGTGAGTGCATAAATGCAACGTTCACCATCTGTGTGAATACGTTGTCTCGTAACGACTGGTTGATTCGGGTTGCCAATAATATTTGCCAGAGGATGGTCTTTTGTCCATCGATGTGTAGAGGGTTGATGTTGGTATACATTGTGCAGATTCTGAGGATTCAAATGGTTTGTTGATGATTCCGCGACATCAGGTGCAGCAATGTCATTAGCAAACGGGTTAAAGAACGCATTTGGATCAAAATCTGCAGGTGGGGGTACTTCATTAAGAACATCATCAGCCGGTTCATCATTGTTGGAAGCGGTTTGTTCAACTATTGTGGTGGAGTCAACTAGTGGTGCTTCTTCAACAGTAGTTGTTGTAGCAGGTGTATCAGGTATAAGAGTATTATCAGGTTGAGCAGCGGAAACAGCGGATACACCTGGAGCACGTTCTTCAATATCGTCACTGAACAGAGGAGCAAAGAGTCTTTCCATTTTGTGACGAGTGAGCAGGGGGCTTTGTTCAGCTGATGATGGGGGTTGAGGGAAGTTTAAGCGGTTGTGACCGGGTTCCAAGCTGTTATACTCAGAAGCCATTATGAAGAATTTTCAGAATCAGCTTCCCCCCAAACTGACAAATGTCTTTAGCAGATTTAAAACTTTGATGAAGTCTACATTTCCTCTAACTTTTGAAGGTTTCAGTATGCAGCGGAATTTGTAGATGAGCAGTAAACCATACAAAGAAAATCTAACTAATTGCGGAAGATCCGTTCGAGGGTAACATGCCAGAAATCAACAAGACCTTCTCATGTATTTGGGTAACTTCACACAAGATCACCCGTGAAATTGAGACGATAACACCAAAGTGAGACGTTTGAGCTACAGATCGTCTTATTTCAAGAAGGCATTGGGTTTTCGCAAAGAAGCATGTAGAAGAACAAGGAAGCAATGACCACCTACACACTCTTTCCCCCTCGATGTTTTCAATGATTCAAAATCATACACCACGTATGTTGATGATGAATTGAAGACAACGAAACCAAGTATAAGGAGACAGCGAAACCATGTATGTCCAATTGATCGAACTAGTGTGAAGTACCAAAAATATTTCGAGAGAGTCAACTGCTGATAAAACTTCTCTGTTTATAATGTTGATCATCAGCTGTGACATTGTTGTTGGAAGCAGTTTGATCTTCTGTTATAGAAGATTCGGTTGTTGTTATAGATTCAGGTGTATCTGAAATTAGAGTATTATCGGTTGTGCGGCGGAAACATTCGATACATCTGAAGCACGACTTTTGGCAGAATCTTTAACCAGAGGAGCAAGCAATGTTTCCAATTCATGACGATTAAGTACAATGGTGGAACAGCTGATGGATCAAGATATTTTTTACGGTGAGAAACGGGTCCTACGCTGTTTTGCAGTAGGAGCCATAGCTGTTGTACCTGCATAGAAAAATAGAAGGGGGGCAAGAAAGAGAAAAAACATGGATCCCCAAGTGTAACTGGGTTCCAGATGTTAGAAGCATAAAGATGTAGTGTCAATTATCTTCTTGACACCTGAACATGCTATTTTGATGATTTCCTTTCCTGCCTCAGGGATGGATGGTGTTGGTATCCCACTTGTTTTGGTGCAACTACTTAGTATCTTGCCTGTAGGAATCCACCTAAGACTAACAGTTTTGAAAATCCTACCCGTTGGTATCCATCTAAGGTTAGATCTAGGGGATGTTGAAACTTCTTTTGGGAAGAGTCTGCGTCCTATATGGATCCACCTATTAGGTTTCTGACAGTTTACATTTAGATCAACGGGTTTATTTCTAACTGTTTGTTGAGTTAACTTAGGTTTTGGTTTGCTACTACAGGTAGTGTTCAGTAATACACTCGAAGGTGATACACTAGGTCGTGAACCTAAGATTCCATCCTTTTGAAGAAGTGCCCTAGCCTTTTCTAGATCACAGTTCTTGTACGTGTCATTTGAATCATATGAATCTTTACTTTTAATGCTCAATTTAGACACAGTTTTCGAACTAATCCTAGATTTGCCAGGAGCAGCCACAAGTTGAGGTTTAACAGAAACAGGTATAACAGAAACATAAGCATTATTCTTAGGCCAGGAATGTGGAGTGACTGGTTTTATCAAATGATTATTCTCAACAACTTGGGAGGGAAACCGTGGTTTTGAAGATTTTGAACGTTCAGATTTAAATGCAGTTGGTTGTCTAACTACTGATTGTTTTCTGAAAGGTTGTAGAGACGATTTCCCCAAGATTGTTGGTTTTGCAAAATTAGTATCCACACTCTTGTCAGTTAATCTTCTCAGTTTGTTTTGTAAAGCAACATGTGCAAGCCCCTTTGCTTGAAGTTGAGCCTTTAAATGCTCATTTTCTTTAACTAATGTATCCACACGATTACTTTGTTCATTTGAATACTGACCATTTTGTTCTGAAGAAAAAGATTTGTTTTGTAGTTTAAGTTCAAGAGAGATGCAATGTGCCTCTAGTTTTGAAAAATCTTTATGAAACTGAGCAATGGTCTTTTTGAGAAGAATGATTTCAGATTCAAGAGTTTGATTTGGCGTTTCAGTTGAATTGTTAACAAGTAAGGGCTCAGACATGAGAAAGTTGTCTGGACATTGTGCAACAAACTGGTCAACCTCTCCTTCATTACTGAATTCAGGTTGCTCAGTTTATTGTATCGCATTTGCATGCAGAATATGATCAACAGTAGATTGTACCTCGACCATCTGTTCTGTGTCAGTGTCATAGGTGGGTAAGATATCTTCCTCAACCATTTGTTCTTCGTCATAGTTGGGCTCGGTGTCGTAGTTAAGTGTGATATCTTCTCCAGATCTGCTGCTGTCATCCTGCTTTTCTAATGCTACAACCTCATTGTCCGCATTACCGACAGTTGCAGTAATCACAACATTCTCAACGTCTATTTGAGCATTCCTTGCATGTACATCAACTCTTTCACCTTGCACGACTGCGGGATAACGGGAATTTGATGATGTCTGACGCTTCAATGCCAGAGCCAGAGCCATGTATCCTTCTTTCAATGCCACAAATGGATCTTTATGATCAGAATCCATTTCACTCCCCTGCAGAAGAATCAAAGAGAAGAAAATGTGCAAAGTCGATATAGCACACAGAAGGTCGATATAGTGAATTGCAATTTTCCTCCAAAAATAATTTTGAAAAATTTTGACTCTCAAAATTTGAAATTCACTATAAAATTCAATTCTAAGGTTGTAAGAAAAATTTGGGTTATGACAATTTTGACGCCAAATTTTACCCGAAAAATTTGAATTTGGGCCCAAAATTTTGAATTTTTTTTTTATAACTTGTGTTGATGGATCTTTGTAGTCGAATGAAACGATGTTGATGAAGTATCTTTAGGCGTAGAAATCACAATAAACCAAGTAGCACTTATGCGTAAAAACACCAAAGTTATGCGTAACAGTAAGAGTTACGCGTAGGTTTAGCTTACGCGTAAGCAGGGAAAAAGCACTAAAGTTATGCGTAGACACAAAGTTAGGCGTAGAAACTTAGGCGTAGGATTACCTTATGCGTAAGACTAGGCTTAGGCGTAAGATGAATCTTATGCGTAGGATTTTCTACGCGTAAGCTTATGCTTATGCGTAAGTTTAGGGTTTTGCCCAAATGATCTTTTACACTATCACAGTGCAAAAGATATCCAAAGTTGACGTATTTTCAGGCTTATCCAAGCAAGAAAACACGGAGTAAACCACGAAACTGAAGATCAAACCACGGATAAAGTTACGCGTAGAACTAGGGTTTTGATACGCGTAGTTCTACTCGTAAGATGACTTTTGCCCAAAGTTGTTTCTAAACCAGATTTTTGTTATGGAATAGCTTCAATATCACCAAAATAACACAAAAGTGTGAAACTTGATGAACCAAAACGGCTAAATAGGTTACGCGTAGAACGACACCCACGAACAAAAACAAGCTTAAAAACTATGATCCGTGCATAAAGTTTAAAACTTTTTGCCAAAAACAGTTATTTTAACACCTTAAAACATTGAAAGTACAAGAATATTAGATTAAAAAGTGTAAAAAACAAGCTTTTAAGCAAACCAAAGTATCACGTTAGCCTTACGCGTAGGACCAAAAACCCACTTCAAAAGCAATAACGATTCACCCAACTAGTAGGCAATTGATACCACTGTTAGGTCACTAGTTTTACAACACAAGCTTAATAGAAAGAGATAAAGGCGATTGAACAATAAACCAAACACACACACACGAAATACAATGACCGGTTATGCGTAGATGTATGTGAAAGGAAATAAATTGAACAACCAACCCTCAAGTGAGGGTTATACAAGACTATTTATAGGCAAGGAGCTAGGGCAACACTCCCACTCCTTCCATTTTCCTTATTGGACATGGGCCTAAGCTTATGGGCCTTCTACATAAGCATGACCTTAAACAAACATAAAGGCCATAATAAGCTACCTATTACATATGAGTAACTAACACTTGCATTAAGGTTTAGGAGTGATTCTAACAATTCCATCTGTCAAATAGTAGCCACGTTTGTAAAAGCGTCCATTCACCTGGAATGAACTGTTCATCGCCGTTCCATTTCGATCTGTAAGATACAAATCAGACGTATTCAATACGTTGATATCGTTGTTTGACCCCGGGGGACCAAAAAAAGCATGCCAAATCCACATATCTTGTGACGCGGTGACTTCAAGTATAATAGTGGGAACACCATAGTCACCTCTCGTATATTGCCCTCTCAAATGTCTAGGACAATTTTTCCATTTGACGTGTGTACAGTCGATGCTACCAAGCATCCCAGGGATGTGATGCTTCGCTTCATGGGCCAGGAAAATGCGAGCAAGGTCGTGTGCTGTCGGCCTACGTAGGTACTCTCGACCGTACAACTCAATGATGGCCTCACAAAAATAATCAAGACTTTCACGTGACGTTCTTGCAGACATGCATAAATATTTATCATACTCATCGGGGGGATTGCCGGTTGCGAGTTGCCTAACGGCCGATGTGATTTTTTGTTTCGCCGTGAAACTTTTTTTCAATCGCGCGTCATAGCCTTCTTGAAAATATGGGTATCTCGCTTCAATGTCGCCCACTATTTGCAAAAACATGCTTTTCTCCATTCGAATTTTTTTTTAAGTAATCTTCGTTGTACTTTGGTGTTTCAACGAACCAATCATTCTCTAAAGTTTGAAGACCTATTTCCCGTAGACGATTTACGCTAGTTCGGCTAGAGGTTGCCGTGTCTTCAAGATACTGAGCCGCTTGAAGCATAAGTTGCAACGAGTTACCCGTGGATAGCTCGTCGGACGAAGACGGAATAACGTATTCGAATTCGGAAGAATCGGAAGACATTTTGGCAATTATTTTTTTTTTGAGAGATTAGCGTGTGTTTTTTTTTTTTAAAAATGAGTGTATGTTATTTGGTTTTAAAGGGATTTTTTTTTTTTTTTAATTTGGCCTAAACTAGTCGTTAGGCTAGTCAACCCAACCAAACGGTCCAATTATTCAAATCTTTCCCCACAATTTCACTCGGCTTCACAAACCGAATACCATCACCGATTGCCCTACCCGATGTGGAGGGGGCGGTGTCCCCGATCGGCTAACACTACCCGATGGAGGAACCCGAACCCACTCCCTCCCCCTAAGAGGAATGAACATTAGCTTGGTGGGTTGACTTTTTGTCGTGCCCCGTGGGGTGCAAGGCTATATTAATTAATTAATTAATTAATTATTAATTAATCAATAAACCAAACTAAATGCCCGTGGGGTGCAAGGCTATATTAATTAATTATTAATTAATCAATAAACCAAACTAAATGCCCGTGGGGTGCAAGGCTCTCTCTCTCTCTCACTGATCTTATTAAAACATTCGGCAAGCAAACTTTGTATTCTCATTATTTCATTGATAAACACAGTTTTCTGAAATCGCGGTTAGTGTCAACCTATATAAGATCTTAAAGAAAGAAGCATTATATTTCTGTTATTTTTGATAGTATGTTAATTGATTCATCTTATGTATCGCAGAGTCAGATGGAAGAACCAAAGGAACGTCCGAACGAGCCAGAGATGTCAAATAATAAAAACACTAAACACCTTATCGATATGTATAATATCGCTTCTCCAAGGCAGCAGGTCAAAAAGGATATCGCCGAAAAGCTATATCAAGTTCTCAGTTTTTATGAGTCTAGTATCATTCAAGAAATCGATAAGTGCAAGGTAAATGTACGCGTCGTAGATTGTAATGTTCATACATATATGTACTTTCTAAACCGTTTAGTCATTATTCCTATCAAGTATGCAATTTTTATTATTTAAATTATATAGCAGTTCATCTTATATAAAATTCACTTTACCGGTTTAAGGATTTCACAAGAATTCACAGTTTTAAACGTTATTTCAATTTAAGTGTCGTTTTTAATACGTGCAACCCCATAATATTTTTTGCTAGTTTATTTCTTTATAGTGCAACTCTGAGTTTAGCCCAAAAAGTCATTATTGGTGAGAATTTACTATATAAAAAAAACTTCGTGCAAGACCTTTCCGAAAAAGATTGGGCAACACCCACGTGAAAATCCTAGGTCTGTCCCTAATAACTGACACATGCTTCTTTGTTTTTATATAACTTAATTCTGAAACAGAAAGATGAAATTCGCATGAACAACGATATAATGTGGTTTTCGAGCGGTGATACGCGAAGAGAATGGAAGAAACAACATATCAAAAATGTTGAAAAAGATCTAGGAGAAGTGGATCATAGATTAACGATGACATCAGTTCCAAGAACTGATGTTGGTTTCTTCCCTGTGACAAAAGAAGATACTAGATATTATCGGAGTTCAACAAGTATACCCGTAAGCTGCTTGATCTCGTTTTCTTTTATCTGATTAAGATTTTAGATGAAGCTTAGGTATATATTTGAGTTTCACACTTTTGTAGATTAGCTTTTGTTTTGTTCCACATTTTGCATTTTTTTCGTTAACTCAGAAACAAACGTTTCACACTTTTGTTTCATTTAATTGATTGTCAACACGAATTTATGAGATAGAAAATATAAAATTTTGATAAATCGAATATCACAAGGTTTAGTTGTATTGTGTGTTAGATGATATGTTAAGGCTCAATCATAATCGTGAGCTTGCATATATATTTATAATAAATATATATCTTAAAGAACAAGCAATTCAAACCCTAAACCTAGTGAACCCGGCCTCAACCTATCATCGGGTTGATTGTGAGTTTGTTTTTCTTGCAGATTGATATAGGTACCGACAAGAAACGTTGCCATAAAAGGCTCAACAAAGGGAGGATGGACTTGGAATACTCGAAACAGGTTCAGGAAGAACTTCTATTAGCAAAAGAGTTGGATAAAATGCCAATTGATGGTGCACAAGAGCTTAACTATGTGGTACTTATCCATAAACCCTAGACAAAATTTTGTTTTTCTTTACTGTCATCATTTTTTTTAACAAACCGTTGATTTCATCTTTATGTTGAAAGATGGAGAGCCTCGTACACAGGGCCCAACATGGCAACAATAAACGGGCAGAGGAAGCAAAATTATATCATGAAATTAGAAACGTCAACAATACAATAATAGAGATATACACCGAGGACATAGAACCTGATGACGAACCTGGTCGTTGGGAGAGACATGAGCGGCGTTGTAGACCAGCCCTTGACAAACAACATCAATTGAAGGTAATCAGATTTATACCTCGTTATAGTTTGTTACTTGTTGGACCATTGTATTATATATTACTAGTCAATTAATCCATGTTTATATACTACTCGTACTAGATTGTGTTAAGCCAACTAGAGAAAGCTTATACTATTAGAAAGGGCCAAGTTATCCACGAGTTGGATCTTTTGAGAACGAAAATCAAATGTATGGAGAGGACACTTGAAAAAATTTCTTCGTTGACGAAGAAAGCCTATAAATGTGCTTATAAACATGGAGAGCAACAGAATGAGGTGGTATGTCATCTACCCTAAACTATTTTTCTTATGTAACATATCTAGTGGACAATAAATATTTATGGCAGCCAGAAAACTAAATATTGTTGTTTGTACTCAGAAATCAAGCTATACCGAGTACCAACCGCTCATGACATATGTGAAAGAACTAGCACGAAGAGGGGATATTGAGGAACTTATGCAAGTTTGTCATATGCAGCTTTTGAAGGTTGCAGCAAATTCTGAGTTATAATCACCAATTTAAATAAGCTTTTACGAGTATGTTTAAGTGCTTTTCATTGTAATTCCGCTAAATATTACTATGCTTTTGGTTGAATGTTTCTTGCTCTCTTTTGATAATCGTATATGATTTTATTAATAGGCGGTTAATGAGATCGAGGACTAAAAACAAGTGCAAACAACACATCCCTAATGAGACATTGCAACAAATGATACTACTATAGTGAACATGTTAATTCTTTGCACATTATTGATTTGAAACCTGTACACGGGATGTTAAGCATTATATATTTAGATATATCATATATGTCTATAGCACATTTCATGAGATAAATAGCATAGAATATTATAAAGGCACTATAAAAAAATACTATAAAGATTGCTTATTGAAATATCCACAGTTATCTGACATAATTTTTTTATAGCTAAGGCTTAAGTGTTCAAAAGACACATAATTTTTTGGGGACAAACTTGCCTATTTTGCAAAATAAAATCAAACCAAGGCTCTAAAATAAATCTCTCAAAAATCAGTAATGACTAAAAACAAACTTACTATATAAGAACCATGCAGAAAAAAATTTACGACCTTGCAGCCCATCATAAGTGTTCGAACACATTTTTGACACATTCGGAACACAATTAAATATACATAAGTAAACACTACATAATTTACTTTTACTTACCCAATTTTGTCAGATAAGAAACTCGTGTATATATTGACCTGCCAAGACATTGGGCATGTCCTAGCTGATGTACTTGTAATGTTTTATGCAATCATCACACCTATACTGATCCAAAGTAGAAAAATAAATTCATATCTTTCTCATATTGCACTAATCTTTCATATCTTTCTCATATTGCACTAATATTTCAAGTAAGTTAGCGAGTTCCAAAGCAACCTTCTCCTGATAAGGATCAAAATATAGGTTTTCTTCCTTTTCCTCAAATCCCCATAGATAAATTTGAAGCCTTGAATACAAAATTCAATAAAAATAATAATAACAATAACAACAAATGAGCCTAATTTTGTAGTCTTGCTCCTGTAGATTTGATTTTATGTATGAGCCGTAAATCCAATGGACACCATTAAAATCAAAATGGCTATAAAAAGGTTTACAGCTCAAAAGCAACAATTTAGAATGATTTAAGAATAAGTGTGGAGTTGCACCAAATATCGAACTAACAACTTCTTTTAAAACTTTTAAACTAAAGCAGCCCAAAAAAGTAAGCGTAAACAAACGCCCCAAATTCCCTCAAACTTATTAGCATAAAGAGATAACTGCATATAAAGTATAGAATATACGTTGTACAACATGTGTTTGGGTTTCCATCTTTTAGACCAGTTCTAGGGGCCTTTAAGACCGATGGACAGACATGTTGTAAAGGGGAGATCTGAAAAGATAATAACACATTGAGACCAGTTTTAGCACCTCATCTCTATGTCATTTTTGAAGGAAATAAAACAGGTTGTTTGGGAACTATATTGGTAAGTTATAAGAAAATCCAAAACAATATCCATTTAAGCAATCCAAAAAATCCCCTTAATGAGTTAAAATTTCAGTAAGCAATCCGAAATAGCCCCTTATTTAGGAACACTTTATATAACCAAGCCTAAACAACTCCTTTGTAAGCAGTTTTAATAAGTTAGCAAGTGATGAAAAGCAAATCAATTATATTTTCCACATTATCAGATCATTAACCCCGAATTCAATTTGATCAAAATCATACATATAATCATCATTATCTCCTTACAGAAATCAAACACAATTAACCTAACACAAGAAGTACAAAATTGTAGGTAAACTTTAATATCCTATTAATACAGACAATCATATCATGCATTCAAAACAACCCTTTTATTATACCAAGACCCGTATTCGGGGAGTGTGCGATTTGTCCAACTGCACCGGGTTTCAAAATTTTAAAAAATTAAACTATCTAATAACCCGATTATACATATGAACAACAATTAACATACTAACATATCAAAATTAATACCTAACACATCTTCACTATAAAAAAAGATACCATATCGAACCCATCTTCATCATCTTCTGTATTACCATATCTTAATCCAATAGTAGCAAATTTTTGATAGATGATAACTATTTTCTTTGGCATCAATTTGGATCGTTTATGTTTAATAGTAAATCATAAGTAATATTTGAGTGCATATATAGTTTGTGTTTTTTGTTTTGTTGTTAATTTAGAGGTGCGGTTCTCTTTTTAATTTTACTATTTGGCCCGCAATGTTGAGAAAATGACCCATTAGTACATTGCGTATTTTTTATCTTTTGCTAAATCCTAGTAAAGAAAACGAAATTTATAAATTCTTGGCCAAATCTGGTACTCTCATTTAGAAGCATTTTGATTGGTTGAAATTGAAAGTGGACATTAATTTTGGGACAACAAAAAATAGCAAAGTGGACTTATATTTTGAGACGGAGGGAGTAATATTTAAGTTTTTATAATTTAAAAATTAAGTAAAAAAAATTAATTTAAAAAAAATATTATCAAATAAGGTATGATTTGATTTTTTTGAAATAAAAGATTCCCACTAGAGATTTTGTTTTATTATATAAAAGATTTTTTCTTTTCAAAATTGGGCCGGTGGGTATAAACTGTTGGGCCGCTCTTGGGTTTGTATAGAGTGACTAATTGGGCTTCAAAATATATTCCATAATCTATATACGTAAAATTGAGGGCTGCATTCTGTATTCTAAATTTTCTGATTCAAAAGCATTCGACATTCAGACGATTTCTCACATCCAGGTTTCATCTTTAGCTTTTTTTTTCCTTCTTATCTGAGGGCTGCTTTTATTTTCAATCAAAAAGGGTCAGCGCGCTCGTTTGCCTTCTATCACCATGTAAATCCTATTTTAATATCAATAAAGAAACAAAAACACATATAAAATCTAAAATAATTTTTTTTATGGATAAAAAATATAAAAACCCAACCTATTATGTTATCCATCATGATTGTTTCACTTTAACCACTTTAACGAACTAACATATTATCCGGAAATTTTTAAAAATGCGTACCTTATAATTGTGTGTATGCCAATTTCAATTTGGTAATTTTTGTTTTCAAAGTGACTAGTATTTGTTCACCATGCATGACGTGTAAGATGATGCATGGGGTGGTTATTACTATATGTTTTGTGGGTAATTATATAAAGGGTAAATTCGGCAAATATAGTGGTAGTAAGAAGTAATAGCCGTAAGCAGAAGCAAGAAGCAATTTGTTTTGATAAAGTGTTTAGTAACATAGTTGTATAGTCATAATTAATTAGTAAGTGGATATGCTAGTTGTTCGTAAATGCTACATTGCTAGAAGTAGCATTTTGATTTTGAGTTGCTTGTTTTCAAACAAGCATTTTGTGCAAATCGCTGATTGCTAGTTGCTAAAAACGCTCCTAACTACCAAACATACCCTAAGAGGAATGAACATTAGCTAGCTGGGTTGACTCTCTTGCCGTGGCTTGCAAGGTATTATTAATGAACCAAACTATAGGTCATTTCTTGATCCTTAAGTATCGCTAAAAACTTGTATTCTCATAATTTTTTTTTTTTTTTTTTGAACAAATATTCTCATAATTATTTCATTGATAATTGATAAAAACAGTTTTTCGAAATCACGGTTAGTGTCAACCTATCTATAAGGTCTTAAAGAAAGAATTCATTATTTTTGTTTGTAGCTGCTTTCAGCTGTTTTTGTTAGCATTGTATATGATTTATTTTAAGTATCGCGCAGAATCAGATGGAAGAACCAAAGGAACGTCCGTACGAGCCTGAGATGTCAAATAGTAAAAAGACTAAACACCTTGATGTGTATAATGTCGCTTCTCCAAGGAAGCAGGTCAAAAAGGATATCGCCGAAAAGCTATATCACGTTCTCAGTTTTTACGAGTCTATTATCATTCAAGATATCGATAAGTGCAAGGTAATTGTACGTAGTTTGTAATGTTCATACATATCTATAAGCAACAGATGCTGATAAAATCCGCAAATTGAACACGTCGATGTAAACTATATATCTTGTTGTTCTAAATAACTGAACCTACATAGTCATCCGGCTTATTGCTTATTTGAATTTGGGCTTATGTTTTATAAGCTCATTTTTTGTGGCTTATTTTGAAACTTTTTGGCTTATATAAACTTAATTATGACTTACATAACCTGAAGAGTTTCAAAATAAGCCACAAAAAGTGAGCTTATGAAACACAAGCCCAAAACCAAATAAGTTACAAGACGCTATATATAAGCTGAAACAAACACTCCCTTAGTTGTTCTTCGAACTAAGTTAGGCAATATAACTGATATGTGCTTTTTTGTTGTTTCAAAATTTAACTGTAAAACAGAAAGATGAAATTCGCATAATCAACAATATAATGTGGTTTTCGAGCAGTGATAAGCGCAGGGAGTGGAAGAAACAACATATCAAAAATGTTGAAAAAGATCTAGAAGAAGAGGATCACGAAGTAGGAGCAGTGGATCACGAATTAACAATGACATCAGTTCCAAGAACTGATATCGGTTTCTTCCGTGTGTCAAAAAAAGATACATATTGGAGCGCAAGTACACCTGTAAGCTGCTTGATTTCATTCTATTTTATCCGATTACGATTTTAAAAGAAGATTAGAAATTTATATATTGTGAGTTTTTTTTTTTTTTTTTTTTTTTTTTTTTTTTTTTTTTTTTCTCTCTTGCAGATTGATATAGGTACCGACAAGAAACGTTGCCATAATAGGCTCAACAAAGGGAGGATGGACTTGGCATATTCGAAACAGGTTCAGGAAGAACTTCTAATTTATAAGGAAGCAGATGAAATGCCAATTGATGGTGCACAAGAGCTTTACTATGTGGTACCTATCGATATGCCGTAGACAAATTTCTTTTTTTTTCCTTACACTCGTCATAGTTTTTAACAAACCGTTCGTTTCATCTTTCTGTTGGAAGATGGAGAGCCTCGTACACAGGATCCAACATGGCAACAATAACCGGGCAGAGGAAGCAAAATTATATCATGAAATTAGAAATGTCAACGATACAATAGAATTGTACACAGCCCCTGACCTTGATCCTCTGGGAAGGTTGCCATGGCTGAAACCAAACCTTGACAAACAATACAGACAACATCAATTCAAGGTAATTGGGTCAATGGGTCTATACCTCTTTACAGCTCATCACTTATCGGTCCATCGTATTATATATTGCTAATTAATCCATGTTTATATACCACTCGTACTAGATTGTTTCAAACCAACTAGAGAAAGCTCACACTATTAGAAAGGGCCAAGTTATTCACAAGTTGGATCTTTTGAGAACGAAAACCAAATGTATGGAGAGGACACTTGAAAAAATCTCTTCGTTAACGAAGAAAGCCTATAAATGTGCTTATAAACATAGAGAGCAACAGAATGAAGTGGTATGTCATCAACCCTAAACTAGTTTTCATATGTAACATATCTAGTGGATAATAAATATTTACGGCAGCCAGATAACTAAATCTTGTTGTTTGTACTTAGAAATCAAGCTATACCGAGTACCAACCGCTCATGACATATGTTAAAGAACTAGCACGGAGAGGGGATATTGAGGAACTTATGCAAGTTTGTCATATGCAGCTTTTTGAAGGTTGCAGCAAATTCTGAGTTATAATCACGAAAATAAATAAGCTTTTACAAGTATGTTTAAGTGCTTTTCATTGTAATTCCGCTTCATGGGATAGATAATCTCTTTACCGCTGTATATGGAGTACTGTGCTTTTGGCTGAATGTTTCTTGTTCTCTTTTGAGAATCGAATATAATTTTATTAAGGGCTAAAAACAAGTGCAAACAACACATCGCTAATGAGACATTGCTACAAATTATACTAGTATAGTGAACATTTTAATTCTTCGCACATTATACTTTGAAACTTAAGTATATTGATGTTAGGTTTGTTTTTCTAATTGAAACAGAGCAAACTGCAAATTTATGTGTTGCAGGATGAACATGTGAAGAAGAATCTGATGTTGAACTGTTTGATTGTTACCATTTGACAGTCGTTGTAACTTCATCTTTTATGTACCATAAACATAAAGATGGTATGTTTAGTTTATATAATTTTCGTAAAAAGTTTCAGATAGTATAATATAAAGTTGAACAAGCAAGGAGTCTATTATATCATTGCTATGTTTGGCGAAAGATAAATGCCTTTTGGTGACTGAAAGAATTGCCTACTGAAAAGCACAATAGTCACTAAAGCATTTTTATGACTCTTTCGGACCGAAATGCAAAAGTAAAATGTATAAACGATTTATAATTGACAAAAGTCATTTAACATAATTTCCATTCTCTCAATTTGGGAAAAATTATTCAAAACCCTAGCTCGCTATCCTCTCAATTAGATCATTGTCATCGCCACCGGATTATTGTCATCGATCTCGTCGCCAGGTCGTTGTAGATCATCATCACGGGATCCTCTTTGTTAATGGATGGTATACTATTATCTCTTTAATGTGTTTTCTTTTGTCTGTGATTGACTGTTTATCTTCAATTCAATTCTGTTTGGAATTTGTATTAAGCTATTAGTTAGGGTAATTATGCGATTTCAGGTTTGATGATAATTTGGTACTATATGAGCAAATTTTGATTAGTTTAAGCAATTATTGATGACTTTAATGCACACAAGGTGTTTGTCAAATTTTCTGTAAGCACTTCTTAAGAAATGAGATATTAGAAACCTGAAACAGATAAAGAGATACACTAGCGAAGTTTGTAGATCTTGACTGAGCTTATTGGAAACGTCAACTGATTTGCCACTCATAAACTTCCATGGCCCAAGTGTGAATAAAGTGTTGAAGTCCCTTAGTTCTTTGTGCATTTTGGCTCCCAAATTGGGGCGATGTTAGCATAAATGTGTTTGAAACAATTTACAGAAATACTGGTTAATAGCAATTTTGATGTTAGTATTTGCAATAGAGTCTCAACATTGCACTTAATGAGAACTTACATGACATATAATTGGTCTATAATTTTCACCGGTTGATCAATAAGTTTTTAGTGGCCTTTAAGACTAAACTACAATAATTGTGATACAAAAGGGCTTAAACATGCGAAGCATTCCCGGTTTCCCAGTAAGTTAGCATGATGATTTCAATTACTTGTTTGTTGTTTATATATAGTAATCATACTAAAGGTAATGACTGTATCTTCTTAATGTAGATTACAAAAACGTGATGCTACAAATCAAAAGCAGAGGGAAAAGGGCCACATTATTCTATTAAAGATGATTATTTTTCATGAGCAGACTCTGATGATTTTTTAGCCACTTTAAGTAGTTCAATTTTTTCCCCTTATGTTCCATAACAATTATATTTGTTTCATGTTGCTAAGAGTTGGGAAGGGAGTTATTTAAAGAATGTTTTGCCTTATTTGAAGTGGAGGTCATGATGCATACCAATAGATAGCAATGTATAGGTCCAACAATTCCCCCGATTTTGGTATGACATATTCATGTACTCTTACGTATGCACATTCCACCCATCAATAAATGCTTGTTTTATCAGCTCATTAACAATAGTTTCTTGCTAATGTCAGTTTTTAATTTTTTAATTTTTTTTTTATTTTATCCCATATGTACTGTATTGTTTATATGTTCTCGTTAGAAGTGTGCAATATTATTGCTTGTTGAAAGATGTATAACAAACACTTAATTATATGTTCAGTTATGGCTTCTTCTCGTGGATCTGGAAAGCATCCGCAGTTAATGCCAGCTACTCCAAGGTGGGCTGTAGCTAATGGTGCTGGTGTAATATTGAGTGTATGTGATGAGGAAGTTACTCGTTATGAAACTGCCACTCTAACTGCAGTGGCTGTTCCTGCCCTATTACTTCCTCCTCCAACAACAGCCATGGATGAGCACCTTGTTGCAGGCCTTCCTGCTTTAGAGCCTTATGCAAGATTGTTTCACAGGTAATAAATACTGCACAATATATGATAATGTATTGTTTTTCTACCAAAGCCTCTAAACATCACTCTTTATACATTTCATGTTTTCATGGTTTAGATACTATGCTATTGCCAGTCCAAGTGCCACCCAAAGACTACTTCTTGGACTCTTAGAAGCACCACCGTCATGGGCTCCAGATGCTCTTGATGCTGCTGTTCAACTCGTAGAGCTCCTCAGAGCAGCAGAAGATTATGCAACTGGCATGAGGGTAAGTTAATTGTTGGCATTATTACAAAAAATAACTGATATCTATTTAGGATATATCATCAGTAGAGTTATGTAACTGATATATCAAATATAGCTTCCTAGAAACTGGATGCATTTGCACTTCCTGCGTGCAATCGGGACTGCGATGTCCATGAGAGCAGGCATTGCAGCAGACACAGCAGCTGCTTTGCTTTTCCGAATACTATCCCAACCTGCCTTGCTTTTTCCTCCACTTAGCCAAGTTGAAGGAGTTGAAGTACCCCAAGAACCTACGGGTGATTATGTTTCAACCCATAAAAAGCAGGTATAAACTTTCATCAACTTTCTTAATGATAGTATTCATTCCTTTAATCTTCTAAAATGGAACCTCACATGTTATTCAGAGACAACTGAAGCAACAATTGAAGCTACTGCCCAAGGGATTGCCTCGATGCTTTGTGCATGGGAAGCTGCTTATGGCTTAATTCCTTTGAGTTCATCTTTGATCGATTTTCCTGATATCATTGTTGCAGCCCCTTTGCAACCTCCCATCCTATATTGGAACCTGTACATACCTCTCCTAAGAGTTCTCGAGTATCTTCCGCGTGGAAGTCCATCTGAAGCTTGTCTCATGAAGATATTTGTTGCCACTGTGGAAGCAATTCTTCAGAGACAACTGAAGCAACAATTGAAGCTACTGCCCAAGGGATTGCCTCGATGCTTTGTGCATGGGAAGCTGCTTATGGCTTAATTCCTTTGAGTTCATCTTTGATCGATTTTCCTGATATCATTGTTGCAGCCCCTTTGCAACCTCCCATCCTATATTGGAACCTGTACATACCTCTCCTAAGAGTTCTCGAGTATCTTCCGCGTGGAAGTCCATCTGAAGCTTGTCTCATGAAGATATTTGTTGCCACTGTGGAAGCAATTCTTCAGAGAACGTTTCCAGCAGAGTCCTCGTCTGAACACGCCAGAAAAACAAAATATGTTTTTGGATCTGCCTCAAAAAATCTGGCTGTAGCAGAGCTTCGCACAATGGTTCACTCCCTCTTTTTAGAATCATGTGGCACTGTAGAGCTTTCGTCCCGGCTACTTTTTGTTATATTGACTGTATGTGTCAGTCATGAGGCTAAGGAGTTGAGAAAGGCACTTTATGATAAGAATGTGCTAGCAGAAGTGTATGTGGCATGCCGTACTGGCACCCATTCACCGAGGAAGCAATCGAGCAGGTATGTGGGCCAGACATATTTTTTACTTGCATAATCTGTTGACATGAATCTGATGTTTATATCATGACTGTTGTTTAAAACATCCCAATACTGTAATTGAGATTTATATTGATAAGAAGTATTTTGTTTTTCTGTAGAATGTTGATGCAGGTGCTGCAAAGGAACTGATGGCTCACTTGGTCAAGTTACAGGCTTCTCTCAGTGATGCTAACACGTAAGTCCCATTTGACCCGTTTCTTTTTTACCCAATTGCAATGAAATATTGACCATGTTTAAACAAAACATCATAGCAATAAAGTTAAAAGTCTGAAAACAAGTTTAAACAAAACATAATCTCAACATACCGGAAAATGGGCTATGAAGTTTTTTAGAGTTGAATAAGCCTACAAACATAATCTAATCCAAATACTCTCAGTGAAAAATTTAATACTAGCTTAGTTTATGGCATGTTTGGCGCAAAAGTCTAAACTAAATTAAACCTGTTTTGTTTGTGAACCTTGTTTCTTTCTAGAGTAGAAGAGTATGCTGATTTTTCAAAAGACCAGTGTTTTAGAGTAGAAGATACAGTAATCTTGATTGTACATAAGCTCTGGCTTGAGTAAAAAGATGCTGATAAATTAAATTTTGGTTTGTCTATAGAATGAAGATGGAACAAAGGTTGAATACAGAGTATGGAATCCATTTAGATCAAAGTTGGCTGCTGCCGTTCTTGGTGGTGTTGACAACATCTGGATGGTAAGTTTGCATAAACTGTGCTTCTTACTTTTTTATCTTTATTTGTGTTTTATGTTTTCAAACTGTTATTCATTTGGTTTAATTTTTGTGCTCAGAAACCTGGTTCTCGTGTACTTTACCTTGGAGCTGCATCTGGTACAACAGTGTCTCACGTGTCTGATCTTGTTGGCCCAGTAAGATACTTTTAACAAGATTAAAAAACAGAGGCCGTTCTGCCCCAACTATCGTCACATAAACATACGATACATGCTGCGGCTGCTGTCCACAACATATGTATTTTTCGTGTTTTTATAGCAATAAAGTTAGTGTTTCAGCTGTCCGGGCATGTTTGTTAGTTTCACAAGCATTGTCTTTCTTTTGAATGCTTGATGATTTACAATTTTTTTTTTTTTTGAATTTATGAATTTGAGTTGTTTTCGACTTGTTTTTTATAATTTGTAAACAAATGCAACATATAAAATGCAGTAGAAATGAAAAATTAAAAAAAAATGGTCAAGACTTTTAGTATCCAGTCACTAACAATTGTTTTAAGTTTTTGTTTCGGGACCTATAGTGACACATAACAATCAGACATAAAATCTAACAAACCTTTTGTGACTGATATTAAGCGTCAAAAAAGACTTTTAGTGATTGTTCCACTAGTGTCTCTTTTTTTTTTCAGTGGGAGAAGACCAAAATGCCTTTAGTGACTGATTTTAGGCTTTTTCTGACACTTTTTTTCAGTCACTAAATTGCATTTATCTTGTAGTGATAGCTCTAAGCTGCTGTAAAGCTGTTACCATGAACTATAAGCTATATCTGTTTTTAATAATAGTGTTTGATAAGTTACCTGTTAAATGTAATTATAAGATGTAAAATGACATAAATGGACATATCTATTTGGTGGCACTCTTACTGATGTAGTGGATTCTGGTAGTACAATGGAAGCAAAGGAGGTTGGGTCTCTTAAGACCGGTAATGTATCACAAGAACCGCTTTTGAGTGATTCAATGGAAGCTAACGAGGTTGGTTCTACCCCTATTGTTGAGAAAAGTGGGGAGTTTGAAAAGCTTCTTATTGATGGGAAAGCTACTCTTATTGATGATGATGGTAATCCTATTAGAAAGGTTGATTATCCAGGTAATAAAAATGATTTTCCGTCTACTTCTTCTACTAAGAAGGTTAACCCTTTCTCTAAGGTTGGAGAGATTGTTGATTTCGATAGTGATGAAGAGGAGGTTGTGAACAATTTTGATGAGTCAATGAACCTATTTGGTGGTGGTCATGATCGTGAAGATGATTATGATGACTATGCGGATCAGCTCTATGATCTTCCAGGGAATTCGGATGCTTATTAAGACACGTATGGTATCAAGCTTCAAGGCCTTGGTAGGAAGTAATTTTGTTTTCATAGGAATCTAATGTTAACTTTTGAGTAGCGGTTTATTTTCTTGTTTAAAGAATATGAAGTATCTTGTTATGTAAGTTTTCCGCCTATGTAACGAGCTGAGATATGGGATTCACTCATACCTTTGTACTTCAATGTTTTTTTGGAGTAATATATTTATCGGGTCTTTGACCTTTTACCAAAAAAAAAAGAGACATATCTATAATTGTAAATAAATGTTTGGAAGGTATATCTATAATTAAGCCGCTCCAAAATGTTTAAAAAATTTCATAAATCAGCTTTTCATTTAGGAGTTATTTGTTTGAAATAAAAGTTTTAAGTTAATGTATCTAAACAGAGCTATACAGGAGATTATTTTTTATATAAAAAAAAGTTAACAGCTTTTCAAAAAGCTCATGTCAAACAGGCCCATGCATTTACACATGCACAACTACTTAAATCCGTCAAATTTTGTAACAAGGTCACGAGTAGCTTTTCAATAAGATTGTTTAGGCAAAACTGATAAGAAATACTATATTTATAGGAAAATGATATATGTGACTAACTTGCATGCCTAATAATGAGACTAATCCATACAAAATATTACAAGTGGATGATGCATTTTCTCTCTCTTGATGATAACCTTTGATTATGCCATGTGTTTTGATCTCTTTGTTAGGCATGAAATTAGGCATGTCTTTTAGGCATGTCAATCACTTCTCATATTTATATCCTTACTAAAGTTTAATATTACATTAGTGTTTTTCTTACTTTTGTAATTACATCAAAATCTTTCTTAAATTTTTGTAATTACATTGTATCCTTGCAAAACTTTTGTAATTACATCAATATCCTTCTCAAATTTTTAAATTCTCATATATGTCCAAAAATTAACATGTTCATTATTCATCACTCGATGTCAAGAAGTATATATGAACAAATAAATATATATAAACAAATAAATATATATGAACAATATGTTTTTCATATCTATATCCGATAAAGTTTAATTAAATCATCATATTCTTTTATCACTCTATGCCAAAGAGTATACATGAATAATATAATTATGTTAAATATACGAGATATAGTAAGGATCAAATGAGAAATATAATTAATATGAGAATGATGAGAAAAAATTACAATCACAAATTTGAGATGCATCTACAAAAATATATAGATGTATCTCCATATTATTTCTCTTTCTTTATTTAAAATATGTGGTTAGTATTTCTTCTCACTCTTCTCATTTCAATATATCTTCTCACTAGATCCATTCTCTTTAAAAGTTTAAAAAAGATATTGATATAATTACAAATTACAAAAGTGAAAAAGATATTTATATAATATTAAAATTAAGAAAGATTTACATATAATTCAACCGTTCTTTTAATATGTAAAAGATTAAAAAGCCCAATGGGGGCCTCAAAATACAAATCAAAACATAAAACCGAGGGCTGCATTTTGTATTCTAAATTCTCTAATTCAAACGCATTCGACATTCGTCATCATATTCATAGATCATTCATACGATATCTCACATCCAGGTTTTAACCTTTGCTTCTTCTTTAGTTTCCTTTTCGTTATACTTGAGGTCTGCTTTCAATTTTTCTTTCATTTGAATAAGATATATTTTTGAAAAGCTTTCCATTATAAACAAAAACAAAATTTATAAATTTATATTATTTTATGGATCACACAAACAATAAAGAAAAACCCAATTCCCCTATTGAGTTATGCATGTTTCAAGTTGGTAATTTTTGTTTTCAACGAGTGTGGAAACCCGCGCGATGCAGCGGGATTGACTTCAAAGGACTTACTTTGTAACGATACTTAAACCTTAGGGACTAATTTTGCCAAGTTGCTATAGATAGCAATTAATTCTACAGGACTTACTTTGCAACGTCACTTAAACCTTAGGGACTATTTTTGTCAAATTGCTATAGATAGCAACTAATGCTACAGGACTTACTTTGCAACGACACTTAAACCTCAAGGACTATTTTTGCCAAGTTGTGAAACTTAGCAATTAATGCTTGCTTTGCAAACACTGTTCAACGGCTTTTAGTATATATAGTAATGTGTCCAGTATTTGTTCCGCATGTGAGCATTTATTTGTGTAAACATGTAATAGATTATGTTTATTTTTCAAATAAAAAATAAGCTGCTTAAAACCTATTGGGCAAATGTTTTAAAATTCATTAAATTTGCCACTTTTTCCTTTGTATGCTATAAATTTTTAATTTTCTTATCGTAGCATCCAACTTTCTTAATTTTTCTATTGTAGGCATGTAACGCAAAAAAAGTGAGATTGCAATAGAAAAATTAAGGATGTTAGATGCCTACGAATATAAAGATAAAAGAAGTTGGATGCATAGAATAGGAAAATTAAGAAAGTTGAATGCTACAATAGAAAAATTAAAAATTTGTAGCATACAAAAAGAAAAAGTAATAAGTTTTATGCATTTTTAGACCAATTGCCCAAACCTATTCTTTGTATCAAATGACACATAGCTTATAAAATTATAAATTAATTTCTATTTTTAATCTCCTATTTCATCTTCATCACAACATAATCTTAGTGCTAGCAAGTCATTTGTCAAACATAATATTGGTTTTTCTCTTTTTTGAATAGAGAATAATGTTGGTTAAGTAATTACTATTTGTTTTGTGGGCTGACTACTTGCCGTGGGGTGCAAGGTAATATCAAATAATAAACCAAACGTTTCTTGATCCTTAAAAATAGCTAGGGATCTCTCTCCCACACTTATAAAAACATTCGGCAAACAAACTTGTATTCTCATTATTTTATTGCTAACACAGTTTTCCGAAATCGAGGTTAGTGTCAACCTATATGATCTTAAAGAAAGAAGCATTATATGTTACCATAATATGATCTATCTGTTTGTATCTTTCCGTTGTTTTTGTCATAGTATAGTATATGATCTATTTTATGTATCGTAGAATCAGATGGAAGAACCAAAGGAACGTCCGAATGAGCCGGGGATGTCAAATAGTGTCGCTTCTCCAAGACAGCAGGTCAATAAGGATATCGCCAAAAAGCTATATCAAGTTCTCAGTTTTTCTGAATCTAGCATCATTCAAGAAATCGATAAGTGCAAGGTAAGTGTACGTAGATTGTAACGTTACATATATGTACTTTTTAAACCTTTTAGTCATCATTCATATCAAGTATACATATTTGCAATTTAAATTATATAACTTTGGACTTTTTTAGTTGTTCTTGGAACTAAGTTAGGCAATACAACTGACATGTGCTTCTTTGTTATTTCATAATTTAATTCTAAAACAGAAAGATGAAATTCGCATAAACAACGATATAATGTGGTTTTCGAACTGTGATAAGCGAAGGGAGTGGAAGAAACAACATATCAAAAATGTTGAAAAAGATCTACGAGAAACAGTGAATCACGACTTACCGATGACATCAATTCCTAGAACTAATGTCGGTTTCTTCCCTGTGGAAAAAAGAAATGCTACTAGATATTTTTGGAGTTCAACAAGTATACCCGTAAGCTGCTTGATCTTGTTTTCTTTTATCCGATTATTTTAGATGAAGCTTAGGTATATATTTGAGTTTCACACTTTTGTAGATTTGCTTTTGTTTTTTTCCACATTCGTTAGTTAGAGACAGAAGTTTCACACTACAACACAACTGGGCTAATGCTACGGTAGGAATCCGTTGAAAATCCGTTGCAAATGGCCATTTGCAACGGATTTGCAACGGATTCCTACCGTAGCGTTAATGCTCCATGGAAATTTTAATTGCAACGGATTTCTAACGGGGTTAAAAATATTGCAACAGCTTTCCAACCAAGAAAAATCCGTTCTAAATTAGCAACCGGTTTTGCAACGGATCATATTCCAACAGTTTTTTTACGGTTTTGTTACGGTAGATATCGCAAGGAAATTGCAACGGATAATATTTGGTACGAGATTGCAACGGAATAAGTTTACTACGAAATTGCAACGGTATAACTTTGCAATGGCATAAAGTGGGAATGGATTTTGCAACGGTATGCAATTGTAATGGATATGAAACGGTGTAAAATTGTGACGAGTTTTCAACGAAGTGTCACCAAAATAATTCCGTTACAAAACAAAATGCATTTTTATAAATAAAAATGCATTTAGCTATTTTATCCGTAATATACAAATATGTAAAACCAAATAATTCCAAACGCACAATTGAAACCCAAATTAATAATTAGACAAACATTCAAATATCATATTACATAGTTTATCAAATCCTACCTAACGTACTACTTCTAAACCAAAAGTGAATTACACGAAGTGTAACAAACCAAATCCTACCGGATGCACCACTTCATAACAAAATGTGTATAATTCACCAAGTTTACCAAATCCACCGTACTACTTCAAAACAAAATGTGTTTGAAACACGAAGTGTACCTTAATCAACAAATGTTTATGCGGAATGGGGAGTAGGAGGTTGTTCCTTCAATTGTGCCAACGCCTCGGCGAGCCTCTCATTTGTTTCTTTCTTCATTTCTTCCTTAAATTCCTCAAGTTTTTCTTTGCTAAGCTTTCTTTCTTGTTCTATAGCTTCATCAAAAAGCTCCTTGTCTTTCTCTCTCGCTTGCTCCAAGTCCTTCAACGATTTTTCTAACACTTCAACCTTAAAAAAATACTTAAACCAATTACAACTCATTTGAAATTATAAATACCTATTGTATCACATAAAAGCAATAACTAATCATAAATAATAAAGATACGAGTATAATTCTTTTAAATTAACTAGTGTATTTCAGTGGGGTAGTAAATACCAATTTCAAATGGTTTTGCATAAAAAATCACAAGATGTCCAAGAGACCAAGACTACACATGCATTCAAAGGCAATTCTACTTAGGTGCTCAACAGTACTCATATCATTATATTCTACAAACTACGCTGCAAGTTCAACAAATTGGTATGTTCTTTAAATTATTAGCTGCATAGAGAACCCTATTCATATTATTACTTAGATGGCCTATCCAATATTGAAACTCAAAACACAATTTGCCATAACTACCTATATTTCACTAAATGTTTCTACGTCGGCTCAGTTATAACCATATTAATATATTTACTATCTAGGTCCCATGAAACCATCATGTTTTATAGGCTCAATTCAGTTGGTCAATGTTCAAATTCTGGAACAAACAGTTACTTCATACATAACTGCAGTCACAACAACATTAAATTGTGAACTAAACCTGCTAATAAAGTACTCAAACCACTAAATCAGTAATCTTGTACAATCAGTTATATCAGTACAATCCTATTCTAATAAGCTTCTTGATCTTTTTTAACTTCAAGAGGGAAAAAAATAGTTTTGACCCGTTAACTCACTGTGACAGTAGTAGTTTTCCAAGTAACACGGACATTTTTAGAGCAATTTTAACCAACAAGATTGCATTAGCAATTTAACTCTGTAGTTACTGTCGAGTTAAAAATAACTCGTTCTTACGACTATTTTACACAAAAAACAACCCCATATTAACATTATCAGCCTATTATTATACCCGTAATGTAGTACATATTGTGTTTTCATATAACCAGATTAGATATGATATGAAAATGAAAAATAATAAGCTAACCTTCTCAAAGCTCATTGGTGGATGTGAGATACTGGAATTACGAGTAGAAGGCGTTCCCGTTAACAAAAGTATAGGATCAGATGCATTGAATGCCCCAAATGTATTTCCCCTGTTAGGCGGAGTAACTTTGTTCCATAGTTCCTCATTATGTGGGTGTGTATCAATGTTCTCCCCATGACTCTCAATCATACCTTCTTGATATTTTTCCTATAAAACAGTCCCACAATAACGATTAATTATTTTAAAGTTTAATAGCGATCTACTAAAAGTGGCAAATCAAAAAGAGGTTTGGATACTTGCCATATGATCACGTGACTTGTCATTAACCCATCTTGGCTCAACCACCTGACCTCCACTTGACTCTCCTACCTCATTCGACTCTCCAACCCCAGTTGACGTTGACGCTTCTGACCCGACCGACCCGTTTGCCCCTGCCAACCCGTTTGCCCCAGCTGATCCATTTTCACCTGCTGACCCATTTGTTCCTTCTTACCCGTTTGTCCCAGATGACATATTTGAACCACCAGACCTGCTCACAATTGGTACTACGTAATATATAATCTGTACTAATTGTATATATATAAATTGATAAACTGATAACTACTATGCGACTTCCAACTCAACAAGAAAGTCGCGGCTTGTGATGTTGTCCAATCAGTAGTGGACGTCGGTCATTTTATACATCCACGCCCGATCACTAGTGGATGTCATAATTACTAAAGACAATTCCAATTCTCAAACCCTAAAATAAAGTAAACATCTACAATTAACAATATAAACTAGCATTTTAATTTTTTTTTTAAATGTATACACCCATATATAGAAATACTTCAGATTAAGGTTATGTAAGCTTAAACAAACTCCAACTTAGCATTTACACTTAACATAACACATTGAATTTAGTTCAATAAAAAAGCTTACTCAAAATTATCACTTATAATAATAAAAAAATAATAATAATAATAATAATAAATAAAAAAAAAAAAAAAAAAAAAAAAAAAAAAAAAAAAAAAACCCACCAAAATCATCTATGTATAGTCAATTTCAGCTACAATGTAAGTGAAACTTATATTAACCCTAAATCAAAATACTTCAAAATTAAAACTAAAAACATCAAAAATCAGCCATACAATCAGTATACACAATCAAAATTAGCCACATATACTTTCATCACAAATCAGAATAGCTTAAAATCAAAACATTTCTTATATTCGAAAATAAATTTACATAACTATAAACAACTTATACACATAAGAACAAATAGATAAGAATTTTACCCAGTAACGGGTTAAGTGGTACCTTTGCTTCGTGTTGGAGAAGATGCTTATGGTGGTCTTGGTGGTTGCTTCGTGTGGTGGTTGTTAGAATTTTGGTGGTGGTGTTGAGAGGTTGTAAGAGATGAGGGTTGAGGTGGAATGTTGGATGGAAAGTGTTATGTGAGATCCAGATCTATTCTTCTCGAGATTCCCATATGTGGACAAAAACTAAGCGGGAAATGAAAGTGGTTCTTGGGCGCTAAATGCAAAACTAAGATTTAGGCACTAAATGCAAGAGGGAAAATGAAAGTGGCCGATAAAAAATAAGCGGGAAGTAGTATAAGTTTTTTTTTTTTTTTTTTTTTTTTTTTTTTTTTTTTTTTTTTACCTAGATTTCCGACTAGATATTGCGAGCAGAGCAATCTCAAGTCGACTACTGATTGTACAAAAAGATGCACATACCAGGCCGTCAATGGTGATTGACGGAGTTAGGGGTGATGGTGGTAATGCCGAGTGCAAGATAACCTGAAAATAAGAAATACTAAGACACTACGTTAAGTGATTACGCAGGGGTAGGACCTGCGAACCACCTCCGGCGTGAGAGTAAGTATGAATTATGGTTGTATAAGTGTGTGTAAGTAAAGAGATGAGTCTTGAATCAACTTACCATAATCCTTTGCCCGTCCAACCTATTTATAGTGGAAGAAATAGGGTTATGGGCACCTCTGCGCAAATGTAGGAGAACATGGGGGCTTCCCATGTTTGTGGGTAACCGCTAGGGCTTAGTGACCCACATTCTCAAACTTGGCGGGGAAGCCAGGAAAGAGAGGGAGATCGTGGGTTTGACCAAGTCAGAAGACCTAACTTGGGCCTTCGTACAGAAGGGCTTCGACACATCTCGAAGGGGGTTCCGAATAGTGACGGAGGCCTTGACAGAGGGGGCTCCGTACAGTGATGGAGGCCAGGCTCCGAACCGTGACGGAGGCCTTGATGGAGGGGGCTCCATACAGTCTTATTCGGAGGGGGCTCCGAACAGTGATGGAGGCCTTGATGGAGGGGGCTCCATACAGTCTTCGGAGGCCAGGCTCCGAACCGTGACGGAGGCCTTGATGGAGGCCAGGCTCCGAACCTCGACAGAGGTTAGACACTATGAGTGCTTTGGGTGCCGGTCGAAGGCATAGGCTTCTTCCTTTAGGAGGGTACATCATACCCTCTGTACAAATGGTAAGCTAAGTACCAGAGTAACGGTAACGCTCGTTAGCAGAGCGGAGGGTACGTCATCAACTACCTTTTTGGATAGCCAGGAGTCGGCGCAGCTAAATCTTCGTGGCCACAAGGGGATTAATTTTCTCCTCGTTGGATTCGATCTTGACCTCCTCTTTGAAATGCTGGTATTCTTATCGTTGGGTGGTTCAAGTTGATTGGGTCGGGTTATATTGTGTCAGGTTAGTTGGGTTATCGGGTTTCTTAGATTCAGTAGGTTAATATTCATGGTTTAAGTGCTAGTGCAAAAATATTTATGCCAAGCATATAAAAAAATGAAAACCTTACCAAGCGTCTACTATGAAGTGTTGGTTCCTAAATATTCATCATCTTGATGATTCTTTGTCTTACCGATGTGCTAATTTCGAGTTCTAAATTTATAAACCGAATCTTTCAAGAAATACTAACACTCTCGGGCAGTGTACCAGTTCGTGCATAGCACAGACTCGCTAAGACTGGGGCGTTCACTGGGGCGAATCACACTCTGAATCACACTTTTTCAAATGTATACATATTCTCAACTTTTTCAAAAACATATATTCTATGACATCCTTCGTTTTGCTTCCATGCATGATGGTATTCGACACAAGAATCACACTCTGGCGTATTCAAAACACAAGTCGACTTTGCCATCTTCCTCATTAATCCGATTAGACAATTAAGAACAATAAACCCAATTTCAACAGCTCGAGGCTAAATATAACCAATACAAATCACATTATGTCAAGCAACATAGTACAACCCATATTCAACCGATGCGGACTCGATGCAACCCAATACACTAGCTATTATATAGTGAAAACAACATATAACTTAAAAACCAGCAAATACATAATACAAACTCATTGCAACACATAAAAAACCCATACAAGTCACTGCAACACAATACAATACTATTCGGATTAACACTGAATAGTTAGAAATGATTAAACTTTCCAAATCCGTTGTAAATCAGTAGCAAATTATTTAGAATTTTCCGGTGGAAGTATAAAAAGAAACTAATAATAGTATAAGTTACATAACCATAATAATTATTTCAGAATTTACAATGGAAATACCAACGAAATATTGAAAACCAATTGAAAACAAAATTTCATTGATTACCGTTGCAAATCCGTAGCAATTATTTTGTAAATTACAAGCGGATTAGAATAAAATGTTAAAAATAAATATATATTAAATGAAGATCATGTTTTGTTGCAAAACCATAACAATTCTACAAAATTTTGCTACGATTTTGCAACGAAAACAAATATTTTTTTTTATTATTATTTATTTTGAATATCTTGTTTCAAATCCTTAATTATTTTGCAATGGATTTGCAACGGATTATTAAAAATAAATTTAAATTAAATTAATATAGTTGTTCCGTTGCAAATCCATAACAATTATCTAAAATTTTGTAACGGTTTTGCAATGGAAGCTAATAATAGTTTATTTTTAAATTTTTTTAAAAACTCCGTTGCAAATCCATTACAAATTTCAAATAAACTTGACGGATTTGCAACGGAATATTTAAAAATAAGTATAAAAGAAATTACTTTGAATTTTGCAACGGATTTGCTACGGGTTTTTGAGTCCTTGCTAATCCGTTGCAAATATGTTGCAAACCCGTTGCATATTTGCTACGGAAAATTTCCGTTACAAATTTCCGTAGCATTAGCCCAGTTTTGTAGTAGTGTCAACAAGAATTAGAAATTTTTGATAAATCGATAACACCAGATTTAATTGTATTGGATTCATTTTGAGTTTTGATTTCTTGCAGATTGATATAGGTACCGACAAGAAACGTTGCCATAATAGGCTCAACAAAGGGAGGATGGACTTGGAATATTCGAAAAACGTTCACGAAGAACTATTATCAAAAAAGTCAATTGATGGTGCACAAGAGCTTAACTATGTGGTAATTATCGATAAGCCGTAGAAAAATTTTGTTTTTCCTTACACTCATCATAGATTTTAACAAACCGTTCATTTCATTTTGCTGTTGAAAGATGGAGAGCCTCGTACAGGATCCAACATGGCAACGATAAACGGGCAGATGAAGCAAAATTATATCGTGAAATTAGAAATGTCAATGATACATTAGAAATATACACAGAGCCAACAGTTGTTAATAAAACTTGGAGGAATTATTGGCAATCAAGACAAACCCTTCCCAAAGGATACAAACAACATCAATTGAAGGTAATTGCATCAGTTCCTCAACGATATGAGATTTCTCTTTAAAGTTCATCATCACTTGTTGGTCCATCGTATTACATATATTACTTGTCAATTAATCCATGTTTATATATACTACTCGTACTAGATTGTGTCAAACCAACTGGAGAAATCTTTTACTGTTAGAAGGGGCCAACTTAATCTAGAGTTGGATCTTTTGAGAAAGAATATCAAATGTATGGAGCGGGAACTTGAAAAAATTTCTTCGTTGAGGAAGAAAGCCTACAAATGTGCTTATAAACATGGAGAGCAACAAAATGAGGTGGTATGTCATCTCCTCTTAAATAGTTTTCATTTGTAACATGTCTAATGGATAATAAATATGTGGGCTAATTGCACGGAAATGTATCTAGCTAACTTGTCACTTTTTGTAGTTTAGTAACAATTTTTTTTTTTTTTTTTTTTTTTTTTTTTTTTTTAGATCTATGTAACATATACTATTTAATTTCATTTTTTTGGTGTATCGTATGATCATTTTTGTGTATTATTTGACCGATTTACTCCTCTTCCGGTTAAATTGATCTTGAATAATAAACACAAACTGATCACATGATACATCAAAAAGACCGAACAGAATATGCTACATTGATCTTGAAAAAATAATTGGCAACAAAACTATAAAAAGTGACAAGTTAGATCTTTCCGTGCAATTAGCCTTAATTTTTTATGGTAACGAGATAACTGAATTTTGTTGAATATATTCAGAAATCAAGTCATACCGAGTACCAATCGCTCATGACATATGTGAAAGAACTAGGACGAAGAGGGGATATTGAGGAACTGATGCAAATTTGTCATAGGCAGCTAGCTTTTTGAAGGTTGCAGCAAATTCTGAGTTATAATCACCAAATCTAATAAGCTTTACTAGTATGTTTTGGTGCTTTTCATTGTAATTCCGCTAAATATTACTATGCTGTTGGTTGAATGTTTCTTGTTCTCTTTTGAAAATCGAATATGATTTTATTAATAGGTGGTTAATGAGATCGAGGACTAAAAACAAGCTAAGTGCAAACAACACATAGCTAATGAGACATTGCAACAAATTATACTACTATAGCGAACATTTAAATTCTTCGCATATTATTAATTTGAAACTTAAGTAGTGATGTTAGGTTTATTTTTCTGATTGAACGGAGCAAACTGCGAATTTAAGCGTTGCGGGATGAACACGAGAAAAGGAATCTGTTGTTGAACTGTTTGATTGTTACCATTTGACAATTGTTGTAACTTCATCTTTTATGTACCATAACATAAAGATGGTAAGTTTGGTTTTATATAACTTTAGTAAAAATTCTCAGAGAGTATAATATAAAGTTGAAAAAGCAATGAAGCAATGAGCATGTAACTTTTGAATAAGATTGTTTTGGCAAAAATGATATGAAATAATGTAATTATTTTAGTATAAGAAAGATGGACTAATATTAAAAAAGCCCAATGGGGGCCTCAAAATACAAATTAAAGCTTAGGGCTGCATTTTGTATTCTAAATTTTCTGATTCAATTCGTCATCATAATATCATTCATTCAATTTCCCACATTCAGGTTTCAACCATTGCATCTTCTTTAGTTTCCTTTTTTTTTTTTTTTTTAATAATTGAGGGCTGCCCTTTATTGTTTCTTTCATTTGATTAAGATATACTGGTTATAATACCCGTGCACGCACGGGGTTTTTCTAAAACTTTTTATCAAGTATTATTATCAATTAAAATATATAAGTTTTACTTTTTAAAAGGGTAATTTTGGCTAACGGTATAATTATGGCAATAGGTTTGGTTGTGATGTATTTTTATTGATGCAGACTTGAAAATTACCATCATCATCTTCCATATAAAACACATCTTATCTTAAAGCTTTTGTTTAAATAATCAATATACTTAGTAAAACAAATAAGTATATATTCATTTCAAACCTTGTATTTTGCGGTTCATATTCATTATATTTGTTTGTCTTAGGTACACAATAACTTGTTTTAATTAACTTCTTGTTAAACAATGTCTCGCCAACTACATCTGCAAAGTTAATTAAATGTTACTTTTAATTAACTTCTTGTAAGTTAATTATATTTGTTTATTAACTTCTTGTATTTTGCGTCGAGTCTTTGACTCACTAACTGATAGTATTGTACTAACTTGTCGTTCAAGAAAAAAAGGGCAAATGATATATGTATACTACTTTTTTCATAAACTTTTCAATCTTTAATTAGTTAGGTAATCAAATCAAACCTTAAAACTATATAAACATCAAAATAATTCATGGATAATATCTATACACACGAATGAACCGAACAATATATCTTTGGATGTAATCATTTATTTAACGAAAAACAAACTATAGACATAGAAACACAGTTCAGTAATCATTAATCACATGTCTCAATAGTACCTTCTAAGACCATTTATTTTCATTATAACAGGTATTGTCATTTTTAGAAAAATCTTCTTTAGGTTGTTTGGGACTGCTAATTGAAAGTGTAGATAATTGGGGTTCTTTGGGATTTACTAATTCTGATTTATGTATTATTATCGATTAACACAACCTAATACGTGTTAATTGCCTTTTAAAGATGAACTCTTTTTTTTCAAAAAGACTGTTTACATAGTTATAAGTCCCGTCCACTGACAATGTTTACACACGAATTAAGTTTAGCTTAGATATTAGTAGTATCAAAAGAATAAAGATACACTACATGATCAACTTGTTGATCCACCACCATATGATCTGATATACGCTGGTTTGACATGTGCCAAATAAAAAAGTTTACTAAAAGTCCAAAATAGGTCACAAGGGACGTTCTGAATAACTTTTGTCCAATGCTCAACCTTCCAAATTAAATTCAATTGTTGTGATATAAAAAGAATATGTCAAAAAATCAGGTTAACATTACTCGCAAGTTTGTTTGTTTTGTCTCCAGGTGCTTTTTCTGCATCAAGTGCTTGGCGAAATGGAGCTGAGCTTTGCTGCAAGTTTAACACTTTCATAATCCTCTCTATGATGAATAAACCTGGATTTGCATGAAACACAGAAAAGATCACTAAGAAAGTAAACAGTAGTACATGATATAACTATTTTAATGACTACTAAAATTGAAGGAATTATAGTTGGCGAAAATTAGAGGAATTTTATGTACTTTCTTTGAGTCAATATTCCAATTAGTGTATATGTATTAGTAAAATTAAGATACAATATTTTATATCAACAACAGTCGTATACTCTTACTACTTTCTTTGTTTAACTTACGGAACTAAAGCAAAGTTGATTTTGTTTCTAAGTAACTTGATCAGAGATCATGTACTTTTTTTTGAACGAATGAATTGAAATTTCCACCTGCTGTTTAGACTTTGGCATGTTCTGAAAAGATTGCATATCTTGCACCAGGTTCACCATCAATTAACGGGAGTTCAACCAGGTGGTGTCCCTCTCTTGTCTGATACAGTTGAAGAGCTTGTCTTTGTCAATGCTAAACAATATCATGGCATCTTGCGGCACATACAATGTCATGCAAAAACTGAATCTGAAAATAAACTCAAGTCTAGAAAGGTATAGCATGAATTCTGAACCTTTGTAACACTTGAATAAACTTTACGTAAATAGTAGCCTCACAAAAATAGTTATTTAATATGGTACTCGATGCACAAGGTTACTACTGGCAAATAACAGGAACCCCTACAATTACCCCCATCTACATAAAGGGAAGTAAATAAGTAATGACATATATACTTAAATGACCATTTTACCTCTGGTTAGAACATAAGATTTAGTATGGTTCATAGAAGATATGAAATACGAAAGTTCCCACTTGGGGTTTTGTTTTATTATATAAAAGATATGGTATCAGCAGATTGTATTTAAGAGGCTTGTTTTTATTCCTTTGATAGCGAACTTTCATTCGACCCGTTTACTTTAATCATTTTTTCTTTAAATATTTTTACCTGTATAAGATATAATGTTACACAAATCGGCTCATTCATAAGGTAAATGGATCTTATTTTTTACTTTTAAACCTTATAAATACTTGGAAAAAAGGGAAAACAAAAGACGTAAGTATACCAAGAAATTCTGGTTAGAAAATATTAAGATTTACTAATCATGAATTCAAATGAAAGACATTTTCTTACTTTTCTTATATCCAAGATGTTTCTATCGTGATATTGTTCAAGTAGATGGGAATGAAGCAAATATTGTCACTAAAATTATTTTCAGAATATTCACTTACCTGAGTACAAAGGTCCTCTACTCTCACTTACCTGTTGCCCACTCAAAGAATAAGCGGCCATACGTTAAAGAGCTATGTCTATAGCGTAAAAGTTAGAGTACTGAAGTCAAATACATAAAACAGAAAGGTATTTCTAGAGTAATGTATACATGTTTGTTTGCAACAAAGTTTTGCACGTTGAATATAAATTAAAAAGAGACATATATATATGATTGAATCCTAGGAATCTGTGGTTGCACTATAAGTAGTAAATAATGGAACAGATGAGCACCACTTATTATTATTGATGAATTGAATATTATAGACGATATTTATCATGTGGCATAACCAACGACTATACACATGCTTCAAGATAAAGTTTGAACTCAAGAACTGGGCTTACATGATGTGAATTGAAGAACCGGTGTTGACTGTTTAAAAGTGGTTTCATAGAACTGTTTAGAAACTTAACCTCCCTGAATTGTTTCGAATCACTACATACGACAATCAAGCAACTACAATTGCATAAAAGTAAACATAAAAGAACTTGGATCATGACTACGGCTACGAAGATCAGGGAAAATTAGTGTAACATCAGTAACCTCTTCCTTTTTGTGTATTAAGAAATAGGGTTAATAACCTAATAAAGTATCATACTTGTCTCAAAAATCAGTTCGACGTATCAAATTAAAAAAATACCTCTTGGGGCTATTTGACCTGATAATTTTGTCTTTTATACGCGTTATACCACTTACATAACCGGTACCCGGTTATGTTTATCCTCGTTGTTACCAACTCATCTCCCACGCTGGAATCCTCGTACATAGACATGAGATGAACACACGTTCACCTTATTCCTGCGCACGTGGAAGTTTCCGTACGATGAGGTACGAGGTTTACATTAAACAAGGACGATTTCAAGATTACAAGTACAACTTTAGTGGATTTCCTTATCCATTATAAGGATTCACACTTACAGTTTATCCAAGATCCCCAAAACACTTTTTAAACCCTAATCCACACACATTTATCAATTGCTTGTCTCTTTCCCCAAATTGGGTAGACAAAAGGTATATTCGCTGTTCATATTTAATGTTTTATTACCCGATTTGTGCTAGGTTGTAATAAATAACTATTTCTTATTTAGGGCTTATTCCAATTAGGGTTTATTAATTTTTTTTCAAGTTATACTGGTTTCATGGAAGTACCACAAGATGTGGTCTTCAAAATACACTATAATGGTGTATTTATGTTTGACCCTTTAAGGTACGATTATGGTAGGGAGATTATAATGGAGGCCTCATCAAAAGATAGGATTAAGTGTAGCCCTCTGTTAGATATCTTAGTTGCAAAGATTAAGAATAACATATGGGCTCTATACATGTGCATTCCTACATTAGACATAGACACTGGTGGTTTAAAGATAATTGAAAGGGATGCAGATGTTGTGTATTTATATGAGCAAGCTAAACAATTTCAGACAGTCGAGTTGTTTGTTGCTCATTCCCCACAAAACTTAGCACCATATTACCACGGAAACCTAAGACTAGATAGTTCAGACTCAGAAGTTACGTCAAAAAGAAAGAAACATAATAAGATGAAAAAAGATGCTGGGAATATGTCTTGTGAGAAGTTGGTTGCGTGGGCTGAGGAAGAAGCACAGTCACCTTATTTAAGGTCTCCTCCGGTAAAAGACAGACCACTTAGAAAGGATTTTGACGGTAAGGTTACCTTCACTAGAGTTTATAATGCGGACGATGACTTTACGTATGATTATCCTATGCTAACTGAAGAAGAGGTCTATAGGGAGTACAACGTTGTAGTTGATAATGTAGTCGAAAACGTTGGTGTTGAAACAGGTATGTCGTTGGAGAATGAGGGTTGTCATAAGCATATGGAAACTACTATACCTGTCAGTGTTGAGGAGATTGATATGGCTTTGGACACTAATAGGTATCGGTGAATACACGTTGTTATAATATTGTTTTGTTTTTATTATATACTGTATTCCTACTAATGATTTATGTTGTTACACTTTTGTAAGGCCTGACGATAATCAAATGGTTGGCGACACTGACATCAATGTGGACGAAGAAATACTTCCGGAGACTGATACAGCCGCGGGTAATGATACAGATGGGTTGCAAATGGATGGTGCGTCAGATGGTGACTTATCAGATGATGTGCTTGCAAGGCAGAAGAAACTTGATAAGGGTAAGTCTGTCATGACACGCCAAAAAAAAATTGCAAAGAAGACTGCCTATACCCGTGCCAGTATACGTGCAACCAAAGGTATTGTCATTACAGAGAACATGAATCCGTCAACTTCATCAGATTCTGAAGGTGACACCGACGTTGATGAATACTATGATACTAACTCAGAAGGTGAAACTGCAAATAACAAGGGTAACTCTGCACATTATTCTTCTGCGTATGAGTCTTACAAGTCTGAGGTGGAATCTGATAAGTCATACGATTACTTGAGCAATGGAGAGGACGAGGTTATTAACCTAAGAAAGATGCGACAAAATTGCAATAATCTTTCATCTGATGAGCAGAACGACCAAGATGTGGACGAAGAAAACGAGGATGATGTCGATCAAACAGAACAAGATCATGTGCTTGGAGATGGCCCAACTGGTTTAGGACCGTTGGTTCGTGAACATGAAAAGTATATGGCACACTTGTTGAAGGACATTAAAGGCAAAGGTGCTGGAATAACCGACCCCTTTGCAGCTCTACAGAAGCCTAACAAGGATGACAAGTACCCAATTTACGATTCCGAGACATACTGGAGATTGAAAAAACCAACTGTAATCCATTTGAATATACCTTTTCACTTTTACGTTTATCAAAGATTACCATTTCAGTATGTTTATGTTGCTTATAAGTAATTATAATTTATGTTTGCAGCTTGGGCAACAATTTCCGGATGCTGATAGTTTCAAGGACTGCCTAACATACTACGCAGTTGCTAATGGTTTCTCACTTTGGTTCGAGAGGAGCACGAAGACAAAGGTTATAGCAAAATGTGGACAACGAAAGGAGACTCTAAGGGATCCGTCGGTAGGAAAACAGACTTCGTACAACAAGTACCCTTCTGAGAAGGCTGGGAATTGTGACTGCCCGTGGAGGTGTTACGGCAAGATGCTCAAATCAGAGAAGACTTTTCAGGTGATATCTTTGGTAGATAATCACACTTGTGTTCGTAGCTTCCATTACGGTAGGTTGGTTAACTTTAAGTGGATAGGTAGGCAGTTTGGAGATAAGATTAGGATGAATCCTAATATTACAATCACTAACTTACAAGAACTGGTCTTAAGAAAATATAAGTGCCACGTTAGCCGTACCCAATGTCGTAATGCTAGGACATATGCTCTTAATGAGAGGGACGCAACTATCCAGGACCATTATGGTTTACTAAGATCATATGCTAAGGCTTTGGTGGACTCAAATGTAGGTAGTACGGTTAAGGTAGGAGTCACAGTAAATCCTGATGAAAAGACATACTTTGACCGGTTTTATGTGTGTTTTAGTGGGTTGAAAGAAGGGTGGAAAATAGGATGTAGAAGGATTTTGGCGTTAGATGGTTGTTTTTTAAAGAAACCAAACATAGGGGAGATTCTAACTGCGGTGGGTAGGGACGGTAATAACCACATATTCCCCGTTGCTTGGGCTGTGGTAACAGTAGAAAATAAAGACAACTGGAGCTGGTTTTTACAACTGTTAGGTGACGACTTGGACATTCCACTTGGTCAAGGGTTAACACTGATGTCGGACCAACATAAGGTGCGTGTTAGTTTTACTCATCCAGTTTCATCTTTTGTTATTTGGTGCCTTGCATACTTATCAATGTTTATTAATAATTGGATCAGGGGCTAATTGAAGCAGTGAAGGAGGTCATGCCACTTGCAGAGCATAGACAATGTGCCCGTCATATTTATGAAGGGTTCCGGAAAAAGTTTCCTGGTGTTGAGTATCGACAACTATTTTGGGCAGCCTCAAAAGCATCGTACCCAACTTTACACAACAAGGTAATGGATAAGATAAAAAGAGCTAATCCAAGAGCCCATGATTACTTGATGAAAAAAGAGCCGAAGACATGGTCAAGGGCTTTTTTCAAAGAAGGTGTATGCTGTGAGGCTGTCGAGAATGGGTTTAGCGAGTGCTTCAATGCTGTTTTGGTAAGCATAAGACACAAACCGATTATAACTATGTTGGAGTCCATGAGAGTAATTGTTATGGAGAGGATGCATACCATGCGGCTGCTAATGGATAAATGGAATGGTGATATTTGCCCCAACATTCAGAGTATACTTGAACACTCAAAAGATCAACAAAGGTAAATAAATTGTTTAATAATACCTATAAACAAATGCTTATATTTGGCTAGAAATTGAGACTGTACTTGCCGTCAATGACATTTTGTAATTGTCGTAATGTTCACAGGTTCTGGCATGTAGTCTCTTGTGGGGGTAACATCTTTGAAGTGAGGAAAGGATATGAAGCATTCAAGATTGATGAGCCAAAACGAACATGCTCTTGCAGAATGTGGCAGCTATCATGTTTGCCCTGCTGCCACGCTATAGCATGTATATTTAAACTCCGTAGGATGGTAGAGGAGTATGTACCTGATTGTTTTAGGAAGGAAAAATACATGTGTACCTATAGTCAGTATATGAAACCAGTTGGTGGGATAGACTTTTTGCCCGATGTTAGTAATCTTTCAAGGATTTTAGGCCCCATTCCTAAGACAATGCCTGGTAGGCCTAAGAGAAAGAGGGTTAGGGCTTCACATGAAAAAAAATCAACAACTAAGATTACGCGAGCAGGAATCGTTATGACCTGTCAGAACTGTGGTGAAACAGGTCATAATAGAAAGGGATGCTCAAATCCACCAAAACCACCTGTTAGTAAGGAAAAAGGAAAGCCTGGTAGGCCATTTAAGGAAAAGAATGTTGAACCAGAGTTAGTAGATGACCATGACATTCCAAGGTTTGTTAACAATGACTTGAATGAGTATGAAATGGGAGCTTCAAACATTAGAGGGGTGTTAGGAGATGGTCGACTTTTTTATTTAGGAAAACAAACAAAGAAAAGAGGAGGAAGTTCAAATAGGGGTCACTTGAAGATGAGAGGAGGGAAAACCCGGAGTGGAAGACTTATTCCAGCGCAGAGAGTTGCAAGAATGGGAACCTGGTTGGCTGTCGATCCTGCAAGTTCTGATACGATTGAGGAACAACAAAATATGAACTCGGGTATGCCTGGCAGAACTGAAGCAGCTAGTAATCAAGCTACCATACTAGGTACATTTGATGTCACATTACTTTGTAATGGGTTTGTTTACTTAGTAGTCTAGATTTGACAAACATTTTACATTGTTTATAGTAATTTGCTTCTGCGTGACTGAAGTACAGTTAATCTGTATATGTTCACAGGTACACAAGAATCGCAAGTTGGAGGACCTAGTATAATTCCAAGACCTGTTTTGACAAGAGCTAGGAGATTAGCTCAATCAGAGATTGTGGAAACAAGAAGAATGACAGGAGGATGTAGGGGTCGAAGAGGATCAACGATTGCTAAAGGTGCTTGCTCGGAGGGTGGACGAACGACTAAGGTTGTTGAAAGACAAACAAGATCTGCTGACGCAAACCAAATGGAACAACCACGACAAAAAGGCAAAGCTGCAATGCTACCACCAAGGTTGCCAAGTCAAAGAATCTTGGGTAAAAAACTAGCTACACCAGCTACAGGACCAGGTTCAAGTGTGGACAATGAAATTGTCCTAGAGTAGAACCTTCAAACTCCTACAAACAATCAATGTGTATGTATAATTAGCTAGCCCTATTTTGTTCACTGAAGGGCCTACTTTTATTAGCAACTGAAACTTATATAGTGCTGCACTTATTGCCACTATAAACTTGTGTAAGATAGTTCATGTAGTGCTGCTGTTGATGCCACTACATAGCCCTATTTTGTGTCTTGAAGGGCATTGTAAAGAACTTTGCATGCAAGTGTTCTGGTTGTAACAATGTATGCTGCTGTTGCAGATACATTATCTTATGTTATGAAAGAACACCATTTATGCACATCCTTGTTTGTTCACATGAAAAAGGCCATTCGGTTTGTAAATGTTGTAAAAAAACCATTTGGTGCAGTAAGTGGACACCAACGACATATCAGTGACAAAGATACAAGCATGATGCCCACAAACAGATAAGTAATACAATATGCCCAAAGTCTGTAATTATCAAAGAAGCAACCATCAAGTCAAAATACATTTAACATTGAACAGAGAATAACTAATAGCATATGGCCAATGTCAGTCATACAAAACCACTTAACGTTTGTTCACCATGACCATGAGAATATTACAATAAGGCGATATTTGTCAAGAACGTGCAACAACACAACCTCGAAGCTAATTCCTAACGGACACAAGAACAATAACAACAACGAAGATGAAAAGAAGAACCATGAAACAAACACATCCAACCAAATACATGTCGTAAACTTTGGCCTTCAACTTGAGTTCCTTCAATTCTTGGTAAATAGCTTCCATTGGAAAGTCATGTTGACGGTCGTTTGAAACCACCTTTTCGGAATCATCTTGCGGTGTTAAAGCGTCAATGTTGGACTCAAGCTTCTTGTTGTCCATATGAAGATTGAACATGAGGTCTTTGTAGTAATCCGATGGCAACTCATCATCAAGGAATCCATATACCTCACATTTCTTGTCTTTATTCTTTAGAAAAACATAAACACTTGTAAATATACAGTCAATATACAATACTCAACAAAACAAAATGGATTTGTGTATTACAACTTACACGGGTGGGACAAGCTTTGAATCTTCTTCCGGGATTCTCAGGAGTCCATGAAACCTGCTCATAGATTGGGAACTTACAAATACAATGCGTCATACGAGCAATTTCATCCTTGGAATATCTCCTTCGATTATAACGGGAGGACGAGGACGAGACCGCCATTTACGTAAAATAAAAGGGATTACAAGTATGAGTTACTAATTTAAGCTCAATTGTCGTGCGCCATTTTTAGGGTTCTTAAGGTTTTGATTTGGGGAAGAAGATTTGGGTTTGGGGAAGAAATAAAAATGTGGTGTATATGTATTACCTTGGTCCGCCCGACGTGGAAAGAGAAACGAACAAAAAAAAAAGAAAAAATGATGTGGAAGGAGTATGTGGCAAAGAAACCGGTGATGTGGCAGAACCCGGCCATCAAAGGTAATTAATGCCTATAAAGGACAAAATAGTCGGGTCAAATAGCCAAAAGAGGTATTTTTTTTGTTTGATACGTCGAACTGCTTTTTGAGACAAGTATGATGCTTTATTAGGTTATTAACCCTAAGAAATATGTGCTTTAATATGTAACATTCTCATACTTTTAGCCAACGACTTGGAAATAGCTAGCCATTGTCATCAACTCAATAATATTGGGTCCTGGTGGACACTTTTTGAATATCCTAAACCTTTAGACCGTTCTCCGGATTGATTATCAACCTAATCATAATTTCAGTCTTGAGTGGCGCAAACATGTGTAAAGTTTCCCTAAATATTTATTCAATCGCTATAATGATTACTCGCATACTAATCATATCATATATCATTAGTATTCAACTTAGTTTTACACATAAAAATTAACCAATTGACTTCTAACTATATAGTATATCCTTATCCACCTATGTAAAGAATACAAAATCAAAGATCAACAGTAGACAACACCCTCTCACTCTATAATCTTCTTCCTTGCCATGTAATTAAATTACAGCTTCAATAAAACCCTATTTTTTTTCCTCAAATCGAAACAAAATTAACAGCAAAATCATAAACCCATTAAGAATATAACTAAAAGCCCTATATCAAATTTAAACAAAATCAAGGAATTAGACATTAAAAATCATACCTTTAGGCCATTGAAAGAATTATTCTTCTTCCTTAAAAAATTATCAGTGGAAGCACTGACACAACAATTAAATTCAACCATATTTTCTTCAATTTGTTTTCAAATCGACCAATTTGTTATTGAGTTGAAACAAAATTGTGTTGGATGTGTGACTCGGTAGGAACTGTTGGGGACTGGGGTGGTTTTGTTATTGAAATTTTTAGTTTGAACCCTTAACTATTGTGGATATTACTCCGCCTGTTTTAAGTTTGATTATTTTATACTTTTGACACATGTATGTTTTTACCCAATTTACTAAAAAACGAATTTTGATAAAAAAAAATTTAAATCAAGAAATATTTAAGGTTTTTCATTAATTATTTTTAGAAAAAAGATAACAATAATAATTCAAATATTACCAAACAAAGTATGAATTGATTTTTTTGAAATGAAAAATTCCCACTAACGGTTTTGTTTTATTATATAAATAAAAAAGATTTTTTTAAAGCTATAAACACAAATAAAATTTATAAACTTATATTATTTTATGGTTCACAAAAACAATAAAGAAAAACCCAATTCCCCTATTCAGTTATGCATGTTTCAAGTTGGTAATTTTTGTTTTCAATGTGTCCAGTATTTGTTCACCATGCATGGCATGTGAGCGTTTATTTGTGTAAACTTAAGTATGTTATGTTTACTTTTAAAATAAAAAAATAAGCTACATCAATTTATAAGAGATTATAAAAAAAACAATCTTCCATAATCTTTGAAAATAAAATGTTACTTCATGTAAAATTAATCTTTTTTTATAATCTTTTGCAGCATCAACAACAACACCAGCAACAGCTATAGGTGGCCATCCAAACCGGTTTCGAACTGAAACCGAAAAATAATCTGAAATCGAAACCGGTAAACACCGGTTTTCCGGTTCGGTTCTTAAAGGATCCGCCGGTTTGTAACCAGTTCTTGATTTTGAGGCTAGAAACCGGTTTCTAGCCGTTGGAGCCATATTGATTACAATAAGTAGATAACGAGAACACAACTTGGTTTCTAGGCGTTGGCTGTGTTTTTTGACCGTTTATGAACGTTAAGAAACCAAAAAAACACGCGTTTTGCCCTCCTAAACATCCATATAAATATTAAGATTTATTTTGGTTGAATCACAACAATCAAACACTCTAAAAACAAAAACACTATGTTTAGAAAACGGTCACGATGCCTTGTGAATCGACCGGTTTTTTGGAACCGGTTTTTAGTTGGAACCGGTTTTGGAACCGAACCGGAACCGGTTATACCGGTCCTGGTTTTTAGACCCCGGGTTCAAAAAAAACCGAACCGGTTCGTTGACTTTGACCAAGGACCGGAACCGTTTTTTGCCCAACCGGGTTTCGGCCACCTCTAGCACCAGCACAATATATTTTTGCCAAACATATTGTATCAAATTACACTTCATATAGCTTATAAAATTAATTTCTATTTTTAATCTCCCGTTCGTCTTCATCTACAAAATAATCTCAGTGCTAGCAAGTCATTTGTCAAACATAATATTGGTTTTTCTCTTTTTTGAATAGATATTACTAGGTTTGTTGACCAATTTAAGCGATCTTTGACCGATTTTGTCTGATTAATCGGTTTGTTGACCATTTTTTAAGAGGTTTTGTCCGATTTTTAAACGATTTTGTTAATCAATTAACCAAACACACCCAATATTGGTTTTTCTCTTTTTTGAATAGAGAATAATGTTGGTTAAGTAATTACTATTTGTTTTGTGGGCTGACTTACTTGCCGTGGGGTGCAAGGTAATATCAATTAATAAACCAAACTCAATGCCGTTTCTTGATCCTTAAAAATAGCTAGGGGTCTCTCTCCCACTCTTATAAAAACATTCGGTAAGCAAACTTGTATTCTCGTTATTTTATTCATAACACAGTTCTCCGAAATCGCGGTTAGTGTCAACCTATAAGAAAAGAAAGAAGCACGATGTTACATAATACATAATTCATGATTTTTGTTTGTATCTTTCTTTTGTTATTGTTATAGTATGGTATATGATCTATTTTATGTATCGCAGAATCAGATGGAAGAACCAAAGGAACGTCCGAACGAGTCGGAGATGTCAAATAATATCGCTTCTCCAAGGCAGCAGGTCAAAAAGGATATCGCCGAAAAGCTATATCAAGTTCTCAGTTTTTGTGAGTCTAGTATCATTCAAGAAATTGATACGTGCAAGGTAAGTGTACGTAGATTGTAATGCTCATACATATATGTACTTCGGAACCGTTTTAGTCATCGTTCATATATATAACAGTACAACTTGAATAAATTTCACTTCACCGGTTTAAGGATTTCATGAAAGTTCAAAGTTTAATGTCTAAAACATAAAAATTATAACTTTACATATAGAAAATTAGGTTATTAAAACCCGAAAAACACGCAGATGTAAACTATCTTGTTGTTCTAAACAACTGAGCCTACAATGAGAATCGAATATATATATTTAGTTGTTCATCAAACTAAGTTAGGAAACATATATATAACTGACATGAGCTCTTTGTTCTTTCATAACTTAATTCTAAAACAGAAAGATGAAATTCGCATGAACGGCGATATAATGTTGTTTTCGAGCAGTGATAAGCGAAGGGAGTGGAAGAAACAACATATCAAAGATCTTGAAAAAGATCTATTAGAAGTGAATCATGAATTACCGATGACATCAGTTCCAAGAACTAACGTTGGTTTCTTCCCTGTGACAAAAAACGATACTAGCAGATATGGGATTAGAGCAAGTAAACCTGTAAGCTGCTTGATCTCATTTTCTTTTATCTGATTACAATTTTAGAAGAAGCTTAGATATATATTTGAGTTTAACACTTTGTACATTAGCTTTTGTTTGTTCCACATTTTACAATTTCTTTCTTAGTTAGAGACAGAATTTTCGACAAGAATTAGAAATTTTTGATTAATCGATAACACCAGATTTAATTGTGTTGGATTCATTTTGAGTTTTAATTTCTTGCAGATTAATATAGGTACCGACAAGAAACGTTGCCATAATAGGCTCAACAAAGGGGGGATGGACTTGGAATATTCAATACAGGTTCAGGAAGAAATTCTATTGTCAAAAAAGTCAATTAATGGTGCACAAGAGCTTAACTATGTGGTACTTATCGATAAGCCGTAGACAAATTTTGTTTTCCCTTACCCTCATCATAGTTTCTAAACTGATTCATTTCATCTTTATGCTGAAAGATGGAGAGCCTCGTACACAGGATCCGACATGGGAACAATAAACGGGCAGAGGAAGCACAATTATATCATTGGATTAGATATGCCAACGATACAAAAGAAATATACACAGAGCCGCCATACACAGAGCCGCCAACAGTTGCTTATGACCCTGATCCTTGGAGGAGATATTGGCGGAGACAAACCCTTCCCAAAGGATACAAACAACATCAATTGAAGGTAATTGCATCAGTTCCTCAACGATACAAGATTTCTATTTAAAGTTCATCATCACTTGTTGGTCCATCGTATTATATACTACGTATTACTTACTCGTCAATTAATCCATGTTTATATACTACTCGTACTAGATTGTGACAAACCAACTAGAGAAAGCTCGTGCTATTAGAAAGGGCCAACTTAAGCACGAGTTGGATCTTTTGAGAAAGAATATCAAATGTATGGAGGGGGAACTTGAAAAAATTTCTTCGTTGAGGAAGAAAGCCTATAAATGTGCTTATAAACATGGAGAGCATCATAATGCGGTGGTATGTCATCTGCTCTAAAATAGTTTTCGTTTGTAACATATCTCATGGAAAATAAATATTTGTGTTAGTTGCACGGAAATATATCTAACTAGTCACTTTTTATATTTCTGTGTAGCCAATTATTTTTTTCTAGATCTATGAAGCATACTTTTAAAGTTCATCTTTTTGGTGTATCGTATGACCAGTTTTGTGTATTATTTGGCCGATTTACTCCTCTTCTGGTTAAATTTGAGTGTATAAATTAAGGGTAAAATCGACAAATAATACGCACAAACTGATCACAAGATACATCAAAAAGACCGAATTCATAATATGCTACATAGATCTAGTAAAAATAATTGGCTACACAGATAAAAAGGGACTAGTTAGATATATGTCCGTGCAATTAGCCCTATATATTTGTGGCAACCAGATAACTGAATTGTGTTGAATACATACAGAAATCAAGTTATACCGAGTACCAATCGCTCATGACATATGTGAAAGAACTAGCACGAAGAGGGGATATTGAGGAACTTATGCAAGTTTGTCGTAGGCAGCTAGCTTTTTGAAGGTTGTAGCAAAATCTAAGTTATATACATCAAATTAAATAAGCTTTTACAAGTATGTTTAAGTGCTTTTCAATTTATTTCATCTTCAAAACTCTTCACTGCTGTAAGTGGAGTACTATGCTTTTGGTTGAATTTTTCTTGTTCTCTTTTGAAAATCGAACATGATTTCATTAATAGGCGGTTAATGAAACCGGCGACTGAAAACAAGTGCAAACAACACATCACTAATGAGACATTGCAACAAATTATACTACTATAGCGAACATTTTAATTCTTCGCACATTATTAATTTGAAACTTAAGTATTGACGTTAGGTTTATATTTCCAGTAACGCTTAGCATTAGCATTTAGTTTTACATCATTTTACATTTTATAATCGCTAATACATATAGCTACGTTATCAAACACTATTACTTAACAATATCTAGCATGCGTCTTAATCAAATGTTGCCTCTTTATAACCAAATAACTACACATAAAAACATTAACCCAAGTTTCTCACCAAAGTTAGAATTTTTGGCGGCAATGGCAGATGATAACAGTGTTTCCTATTCGTTACTTTTCTTGGCGGCAAGGGAAATCTTGTTGTGGCCGCGGTGGCTGTGAGGGCGAAATATCTTGTTGGAAATAAGCAAATAAAGAACATAAACCAAAGTATAACAAAATAAATAACGAGGCTTTGGATTTCATGATAACGTGTATAGATTAAATAACTAAGATACGGGTTTTTGTGGGGTTTTTTTTAGAGTAGATTAATAAATAAAAATAAAATCCTTTTTTAAGTTATTTGTTTCCAAATCTTAGAAAATTTTGAAGGACAGTGCAGGAAAAAATATGATAAATACTTTCAGCAATTTGTATAGAATATGAACATATTTATACACGTTATTTAGTACACTCTTGCTACAGAACTTAGAAGAATTTGTATAAACTCGAGCTTATCAAATAGAAAGGTGATAACTAGAGCTTATTTAGTACACTACTCTTGCTACAGAACTTATAAGACTTTGTGAAAAAAAAGCTTATGTGATAACTAAAAAAGACGACCAAAGATATATTATACCAACTATTAAAACAAAAACAAAAAAACAGATGATATTTTAATGTTCTAACTTCAAATTAAAGAAATATTTACAACATGAAATTATATTACATAACTATTTTTGTTGGAAGTGAATTTTGAAGCTCCAATTATATAACACATGAACAACAACCAAAATCCATCAAATTTTGTGACTAGGTCACAAGGAGCTTTTAAAAGCATTTACGGGCGTTTAGCATTTGAAATTGAAAGCTCATTTAACATGAAGCATTGTGTCTAGTGTTGAAATGCTACTGCAAATAGCGTTTAGCGTTAGCATTTAGCTTTACATCATTTTATATCTTATAATCATTAATACATATAGCTACGAAATCAAGCACATATATAAAACAAAAAACTGCTACAATTGCTCTCATCTAGTGCTCACGAGTATTGGCCTACTGCTATTGCTTGTCGCTACTACTACTACTTTTTGCAAACGTACCTGAAAAATAGCCTTAATCAGTGTATTAATGCAATTAACAGTGCTCATATCTAGCATGAGTCTTAATCAGATATGGCCTCTTTATGACCAAATAACCAACCACGCAAATCTTTAGTATTGCCACCACACCCACAAATAATAACCCAAAGGAGGCAAGTACGGGGACGAATATTGCTACATCAAACCCTTTTGATGCTCTTGATATGGACGATGCTGATGTGAATGGTATTCCTTGTACTAATCCTATTGTTGAGAAAATCGGGAAGCTTGAAAAGCTTATTATTGATGGGAAAGCTACTCTTGTGGATGATGATGGTAAGTCTCTTAAAAAGATGCAGGTTGCGGCTACTAAGCCTAGTTCTTCTTCTTCTCCGTGTACGTCTTCGAAAAAGGTGGGCAACCATACCCTAGTATCCATACTTAGTGCATCCCCTCAAAGCAACATCCCCCCCCCCCCCTCCCCCGGCACCATCCCTAGGTCGAACACCTAGCGAAGGGCAAAACCTAGTTAGATTACTTACTAAAGCACTTTCTAGAGGGAAAGATAAACACGATCAACTAATAGCCATAGCGATAGCCAGGGAGCAGTTTGCTCACTGGATATCCGATTATGAACTCCCTAGTGACCTAGTCATGCCCAAGAGCGTAGGCATATACAAAGGCGTAGGCCAACCTGACTCTCACGTATGAGCGTTTGAAGGGGCAATTAAAACAAGTGCCTGGAATGACCCAATAGCCTGCCACATGTTCCAACAAACCCTCGCCGACTTGGCAGTGGCCTGGTTCAAAAGTCAGGCAAAAAACAGCATCTCATGGTGGCAAGATATGATAGACAAATTCCTCTCCAACTTCTAGCCAATGCGAAACTATATAGGAAACTTCATTGACCTCCAGCTACTAAGACATGGTCCCAATGAATAGTTGAGGACTTCACCGAGCGATTCAACAATGAACCCAGGCCTCAGTGATCAACAGTTGATCGGAGCCTTCATCTCAGGGATGTTTAAGGGATAATTCTCTGAAGAACTCGACGGCAGGCCACCCGGAACATGGAAGGAATGACTAGAACTGGCAATAGAATTTATCAAAAAAAAAGAAGTTAAACGCTAAATGGCGAAATGGAGAAGAATCTTCCAAAGGGAACTGCAACGACAATGGCAAACAACATCTTAACAATCGATTTAGGCCAAAGTTCGGTCACCCTTAAAGGGATAGGGACAGAAGCGGCACAAGGAACACTGAGCTCATCGAAACAAGGAATAGTATCATCAACACCTTATCAAAGATGCCAACATAAATCCTTATGACTGAAAGAATAGCCGAGTCTTGACTGGATATAGCTGGGTATTGGCCGGAATAGCCACGTCTTGGCCAGGTATAGCCGGATTTTGGTAGGATATAACCGGGTCTTGGTCGGAATAGCCTAGTATTGGCCTGATAAAGCCAGGTCTTGGCCAGAATAGCCAGGTCTTGGCCGGACATAGTCGGTTCTTGGCCGGAATAGCCGGGTCTTGGCCAGATCTAGCTGGGTCTTGCCAGAATAACTGGGTCTTGGCCGGATATAGCCGAGTCTTTGCCAAAATAACCGGGTCTTGGCCGGAATAGTCGGGTCTTGACCAGATATAGCCGGGTCTAACCGGATTTAGCCGTGTCTTGGCCGGATATAATCGGGTCTTGGTCGGATATAGCCTAGTCTTGGCCGGAATAAAGGTTTGTGAAGTACAAAGAAAAAAAACTAGTTAGCTACAAATTATACAAAATTAAAAGTATTTATATAAAACTTAAAAACATATTTTTCTTTTATGAAATATTGAAAGGGGATAGCTAGACTACAATTTTTGTAGCCAATTGGCTACAATCTTTTATAAAAAATGCACTAGCAATAAACCAGGGATCAACAGAAAAAAATCAGGACTCACAAAAAAAATCAAAGACTCACATTATATAGAATAAACTTGTAGCCAATTGGCTACAATAAATTGTAGCTAATACATTCCCATATTGAAATTATGAATGTTTTTGTAAAGTGATGTAACTTACATACACCTTCTTATATACTAATTTGTAATCCAAATAACCCTTAAATTTAATTCAATGATCGTTCTTTAAGTTAATTGATGACTCCAGGGCCTATTTAAGTAATATTTTGTTATAGAAACAGTTGCATTTCTAGCAAAAAAAAAAATGATTGTTTTGTAATCGCATGTAACGATAAAGACGATTATTGCTTTTTTTTTTTTTTTTTTTTTTTTTTTTAAGATTAATTATGTAATGCAAGTTTAAGACAAACTCTTCAATTTTTTACTTATTTTTACTTTAGACTGAAACCGGTACCGGTTAAGTTTGGCTAACAATTAAAAGACATAAAACAATAACCACATTATATGGCAAGTGAACACTACATGACCCGAGATCACTCCAGCCGAAAGCCCGAACCACTCCTAATAATGCTATAATATTAGAATACCACTACTGCACTACATGATACGACTTTTAGTGTTGATACAAAATGTAGTTATAACTATCAGTTAAGCTTACAAATCATTTCTCATAGTGTGTACGTTTTACACACTGACGTAGCTAGATTCCTTGAAGCCATGTGTAAAAGCTTATAAAATAACAAAAAAATGACGACCATGTTAGCTGTATATTAAATGTGATTGCAAAGAGATTAGCTTGATGAGTTGGTGATAAGCTGTATATTAAATATGTCTAGCTAGAGATTAGAGGGTGATTAGCAATTTACCCAAAATAGATCATGGATGGTCCTTATATGTATCTTGTATCTTTGTACGTATCACACATAAGATAAGACAATCACATCACATTACTTACATGGTATCAGTAGAACAATACCGATCATAAAACAAACCCTAAATTGCATATTCCGCTGCCTCTCCCTCTCTTCCTCCTCCTTTCGTCTACTGCTCCCTCAATCTCCATCTCCCCTCCACTCTTCTACTGCTACTCAACCCTATCTCCATCACAGCACACTGTAACTCCCATCTTCACTCGCTCACTGCTTCCCTCAACCCTCTACATCTCTTCTCCCGATGACTATTACCGATCCCCCACAGCCTCCCACCATTCTTCTTTCCGACAAATTAATGGCCATAACAAACCTTACCAATATCATTCCCCGTAAAACTTGATATGGATGAGATGAATTATTCATCTTGGGTATACTTTTTCACTCACTTTTGTCGCGGCAATCAACTCTTGGATCACATCGAAAACAAAAATGCAACAGATGCATCCACAAATACCACAACACCTCATGATGCCGAATGGTTGAAGATTGACTCCATTCTTCTCTCATGGATATTTGTTACGGTTTCTAAAACCCTCCAACAACGTTTGGTTGTTGAAAACCCTAAAATGGCTAAGGACGCATGGGATACCCTAGCTACCATCTTTTCCGAAAACAAACGAACTCGTTCCATTGCCTTGAAAGCGGAGTTACGCTCCTTGAAGCTTGGTGACTTGGGGATCGATGCATACTTTAGAAAGATTGAGTCCATTGCCACGGTTTTAAATAGCCTTGGCTCGACATTGGACAATGATGATATCGTTACCTTCGCCCTTGAAGGCTTGCCCGCAAGATATGACAATGTAGCCACCATCATAGCCCATCGGGATCCTTTTCCCGATCTTAAAACGGTTCGATCCATGCTACCCACGGAGGAAATGCGTCACAAGGCTCGCTCACAAGACCCTTTGTCCAACTCGTCCTCCTCATCACCTATGGCTTTATTGGAAAACACCAGGTCTAATAACCGTCGCCCTTTCACCTCCACGGATAAGGTACAGAAACCTTGCAACAACTTTCTCAAGGGATATTGTCGGTTTGGAGCCTCATGTCGCTTCTTGCACAATGGCGTGCATGGTAGCACCCAACAGATCACGTCCAGTACCATTACTCCCATTGACATGCAAAATCTTCAATCACTTTTGGCAAAACTAGGACCCATTATTGGTCCCCCATCAACTGGTCCCCCAAAGAGTACGACCCCTGTTGCATACCATACTTCCCCACTAGGTTTTGGTCTTACCTCTGCTTATGGACCCCCTGGTTTTGCTCAGCCGGTTCATCATCACCAACAAGTCACGCAATTGACCCCTGGTCTGCCCTACACGGTTCAACAGGTTCTGCCACCAGTCCAAACTCAACAGCAGTTCATGAACCCCCTTCAGCAGCTGACAGGCCAGCCCACTATACACTTGTATCAACCGGGTCAGCCATCCACGGTTCAGCAGGTCACGAACCAAGGTCAAAATCCAACGGGTCAGTCAACAGTCCAATTACCAGACTCAGTTCAGAATCAAACGGGTATACTTGGACCCGCACCTGTCCTGACAGGTCACTTTACTTCCGGGGGCACTTTAGGAGCGGTTTCGGGCCAAGAGACGATTCTACCACATGCATTTGCTACTCCCACCCTCCATGAACCCGCTTCTGGAAACTGGAATATGGATACAGGTGCGTCTTCTCTCCTAAATGACTCGGTCAATAATCTTAGTGATGTATTTAATTCGAGTATTTATTCATTTGTTGCAGTTGGCGACGGGCACACTATTCCCGTCACCAACTTTGGCCATAGCATTATACCAACCCCCTTTCGACCTCTTCACTTAAATAATGTCCTTATCACCCCTCACATTGTTAAAAACTTAATTTATGTACGTCAGTTTGTCTGTGAAAATTATTGCACTGTTGAATTTGATCCCTTTGGTTTTTCTGTTAAGGATTTTCAAACTCGTCAGGTGCTGCTCCGCTGTGATAGCACTGGCGACCTCTACCCTGTCACCAAGCCTTCTCCTATTCCTCAAGCCTACCTGACCAGTCAGTATACGTGGCACCAACGTCTTGGTCACCCAGGAAGTGAAGTGTTACGTCGCGTTATTTCTAATAATTCAATTTCATGTAATAAAGAGAAATCTCCCGTGCTTTGTCATGCTTGTCAGCTTGGCAAACACGTGAAACTTCCATTTGATAGTTCATCTACTTTAGTTGAAAATTGTTTTGATATTATTCACTCAGACTTATGGACTTCTCCCATTCCGAGTCTGTCTGGTTTCAAATATATTTTTTTTTATCACTATTCTCAGTTTGTATGGGTTTATCCGTTGGTTAACAAATCTGATGCTTTGACCAAATTTACTTTATTTCTCACCTTTGTCAAAACTCAATTTAACAAAGAAATCAAATCTTTTCAGTGTGACCATGGTGGTGAATTTGAAAACCATACTTTTCATAAACTATTTAATGACAATGGAATTCGGTTTCGTTTCTCATGTCCCCGCACCTCCCAATAAAATGGTAAATCTGAAAGCATGATTCGCACAATTAACAACCTTATCCGCACCTTACTTTTTCAAGCCCATCTACCCCCAAACTACTGGGTTGAAGCCCTCAACATGGCCGTTTACCTTTTAAATATTCTACCATCACGTGCTATTGATAATGACATTCCTCTTACACGCATGTTTGGCACCTCACCCGACTATAGTATCTTACGTGTCTTTGGATGCCTTTGTTATCCTCATGTCGATACCAACCACAAACTCGGCCCACGTGCCACACCCTCCATATTTTTGGGCCATGTCACCAATCACCGTGGATATTGCTGCTTAGACCTAAACACGAACAAAATCATTATCTCTCGCCATGTCACCTTTGATGAGACCGTTTTTCCCTTTGGTTCCAACACACCCACTGCGCAACCATCCTACGACTTTCTAGATGACTCGCCTAACATCATTTCCAACATCATTAAACTCACCCCTACTCCCCCACCACAACCAACATCGCCCACTGCTACACCAACAAATTCACCTCCTTCACCCATTTCTTCTACACTAGACCTTTCACCTTCTCCCGTTGTGGCATCTCCGCATACAACTCCCTCCCCACCACCACCCACCCCTCCTACAAACCCAACCGCCCCCATTTTCGTTTCCCAAGCACCCCCCCCCCATGACTCTAACCCTACCCAGACTACGACATCAGTTCATCCCATGGTTACACGTTCCCGTGTCGGGACTACTCGTCCCAATCCCCGTTATGCTTGTCATGTGTCTACAATTTCCCCTTTACCCTATTCCTATAACGCTGCTTTTCATGACCCTAATTGGTTAAATGCTTTGTATGATGAATTTAATGCTCTTATTAAAAACAAAACTTGGATTCTTGTACCTCGCCCTGCGGACATCAACATTGTTCGCTGTATGTGGTTATTTCGTCACAAATACTTGGCTGACGGCACTCTCAGTCGCTACAAGGCTCGCCTTGTCGCGAATGGTAGCACTCAGATCGAGGGGGTTGATGTTGATGAGACTTTTAGCCCGGTTGTTAAACCTGGTACTATCCGCACTGTTCTCAGTTTATCTGCTTCTAGACATTGGCCTGTCCACCAGCTTGATGTCAAGAATGCCTTTTTGCATGGGGATTTATCTGAGACTGTTTACATGCATCAGCCACCTGGTTTTCGTGATACTGAGCACCCTGATTATGTATGTTTGTTACGCAGATCTTTGTATGGGTTGAAACAAGCTCCTCGGGCTTGGTTTCAGCGTTTTGCTACTTATGCTCTTGGGATTGGCTTTACTCATAGTCTCTGTGACACCTCCTTATTTATCTATCATCAGGGGACTGACACTGCTTATCTTTTATTATATGTTGATGATATTGTACTAACTGCATCTTATAATGGATTACTTCAGCGTATCATTGCAGCTCTTCATAAGGACTTCTGTATGACAGATTTGGGATCACTAAATTATTTTTTGGGCATATCTGTTACTCGTGACACTTCTGGTATGTTTTTATCACAGCGTAAGTATGCTACAGAGATCCTTGAGCGTGCTCACATGGCTGATTGCAATTCCAGTCGGACTCCGGTTGACACTGAGTCTAAACTGGGTGATGATGGCAGTTTGATATCCGATCCCACCTTATATCGGAGCCTTGCAGGGTCACTTCAGTACCTAACATTCACTCGCCCCGATATATCTTATGTTGTTCAGCAGGTGTGTCTTCATATGCAGTATCCGCGAGAGCCTCATTTCTCTGCGCTCAAACGGATTTTGCGCTATATTCAGGGTACTTTGGATTACGGATTACAGTTGTATTCTTCTTCCACTACATCTTTGGTTGCATATTCTGATGCGGATTGGGCTGGTTGCCCGACTACTCGGCGGTCTACCTCTGGATACTGTGTATTACTTGGCAACAACTTGCTCTCATGGTCATCCAAGCGTCAACCGACACTTTCTCGTTCGAGTGCTGAGGCAGAATATCGTGGGGTTGCCGTTGCTGAAACATGTTGGTTGCAGAACCTTCTTCGAGAGCTTCATACTCCGGTAACTTCCGCAACACTTGTATACTGTGATAATGTCAGTACTGTCTATATGTCCTCGAATCCGGTTCAGCATCAACGCACCAAACACATCAAGATTGACATTCATTTTGTTCGAGATTTGGTGGCTACTGGTCAACTCAGAGTTCTTCATGTTCCTTCTCGTTATCAGTTTGCGGACATCTTCACAAAGGGATTGCCATCTGCTTTATTTGAAGAATTTCGCTCCAGTTTGAGTGTTCGATGTTCTCCCGCTCAAACTGCGAGGGGGTGTAGCTGTATATTAAATGTGATTGCAAAGAGATTAGCTTGATGAGTTGGTGATAAGCTGTATATTAAATATGTCTGGCTAGAGATTAGAGGGTGATTAGCAATTTACCCAAAACAGATCATGTGTAACACCCCAACCCGACAAGGGTCGAAGTGTCACATTCTGGTGTCATATCAGAATGTACAATTAAAATTTTACAAGCGGAAGTCTTTAAAATAACATGTCACATCATTTAAAACAATGACTTACAAGGAAGATTTCAAAATCCAAAATGGCTTAATTAAAATGAAATCTCCAAAACAATAGCCCATCAAAATAAGTCCAAGATAATAAGGTAACTATGGTCGGTTCACTTAGATAATCCAACTCTCAGCCCATCAAAGCCCATCTTCAAACCTAAAACCTGTCGCAGGAAAAGAAATGCGGCTGAGCTTAAAAAGCCCAGTGAACAGATATAACAAAACGAAAGCTAAATAAAAGCATAAACGAAATGCCAAATGAAACAATGGAAACGGATAACAAAGTCGCAGCGAAATGAGAACAATGGGTCAATAAGGATCCTGCAGAACACGATTATGCAGATATCCAAAACGAACGGATAACAAGGAGAACGAAGCAAAGCAAAACATCGATAACATTTAAATAAGCACATACAACAGGCATACAAGAAAGCATGAAAACGGACAACATATAAGCCAAACAGAAATCTAAAAGTTAGCGGAAGCAAGTAATTAGAAAGTAAGCACGGCAATCACAAAAGTCAAGTAACCCACAGTCAAAAACATAACAAGTATCATAACAGCAGAAGTACTAACAATAGTCAAAGCATGGCAGTCACACGTAACAAGTAGGAAATTCAGTATGAACATTATAATTAAATGAATTAAAGATATAGCAGAGCAACTAAATAAATTAACAAGCCAGACATCACAAATTGGACCATTTACTCAATCAAACCGTGGCATAGACAGAAATGTAAACATGGCAGGTCAACAATAAGCAGATAAGGACACAACGAATAGTCACAGTCCACGAGATTAACTTAATGTAGTACACATAATAAATAGACAAAACTAACGATTATACATTAGCATGGTCCACATAACAGTGAGATCACATATCATCAGACGAAAACAGGTAACTCAGATGACTGCATATTAATCACATCATAGCAGGATAATCAGTAGTCACATAAAACATAAATAGCATAAACAAATCCAATAAACATATAATAACCCGGTACGTGAATGGAACGATAGTCTGAAGTAACGGAATGAGAGTGTGACAGATCAAAGCAATGGAACATATATATCTTGGTAGTAGAGTGAGTCATATAAGGGTATTTGGTAAAGGACAGTCAATTCAGAATATGGTGCAGTGGGGAATCCAGAAGGTACAATATAGGTATATCAAAAGTGTAAGGGTTGTCAGAAATCTATCCCGAGCCAACAATACAATACAATACAATCAATAGTGGCATTAGCAGCCCAATATCCAATAGTAGCCATTGTATTCGGAGGGGTGACCTCGGAATACCAAACCAATAGGAGGGGAGACCTCAGTAACCAATGGAGTAGCTAGCTCCCAAAATGTGAGGGGGTGTATTGCACACACGCACCACATCACCAATACAATATCAATATCAATATCAATCCAATACAATACAAATCTAGGATGCATCCATACGCCCCTGCAGAACAATAGTGGCCATAACAATAACAATGAAGCGCGCATAATCAATACAATATAGGGACGGTGTGGAACATCACTCAACCACACTAGAGTCATGCCATTGGTGCATCAATGACACGGACATGGAACCCCCATGCCTAGTTAATGGCTCGGGTATCAATCTGAAGGGTCAAACAAAGGTTCAAAGTGTAGCAATATTATGTCTTCACAATCAAAGGTTCAATATCAATGGTTCACAATTCATAGGTTCATAGCAACAGTCCCATATCAAAGTTCAGTAGCAACAGTTCAATATCAAAGTTCAGTAGCAACAGTTCAATATCAAAGTTGAATGCACCTAGTTTCAAAGCACTTTTGGTCTATTTAGAGGTACGAATATAGTATATAGCATTAAAAAGTTTTTTTTTTCCCCTCAATGTGTCACTGATATACTATTTATATCTTTTGTGTATGACGCTAGCATCGATTTTATGGGAAGTCAAATCCAGTCGGGTCGATGGAAGAATCAGTGAAAAACAAGAATGTGCGCGGGTACTTCAATTCTGCTCAAGCCTTGGCAGATTATGCCGAGATACTTGTGCATCTCAGGAAAGAGTTACATGCAGATCACTCTCCTATTATCGTTATCGGAGGATCCTATGGTGGAAGTAAGTTGGTCATCATATCTAACCTAATAATTCTGTAGTTTTTAACGTTAATTAACTTACTTGAATCGATATTTGTAGTGCTTGCTTCATGGTTTCGTCTCAAGTATCCACATATCGCGCTTGGTGCTCTAGCTTCATCGGCTCCAATTCTATACTTCGATGATATCACTCCTCAAGATGGATATTATTCGATTGTTAGCAAAGATTTCAAGGTATATTAACATTTTTTGCTTTCTTTTTTTCTAGCTTCGAAAAAAACTATCGTTTTGGAAAATCTAAAATCAATGTGATTGTTTATACAGGAAGTAAGTGAAAATTGTTTCACCACAATAAAGAAATCATGGAGTGTGATTGATAAAGTTGCTTCGAGGCCAAATGGTCTTGCAGTTCTTACCAAAAAATTCAAAATTTGCTCGTAAGTTATACTTAGTACGTACAATTAATCTATCGCTTATATTTTGTTATTCTGAAAGTAGTTTAATTTATTTCTGAAGGTTATTAAAGGATTCTTCTGAGCTCAAGAACTACTTAAACAGCATGTATGCTGGTGCGGCACAATACAATTCTCCACCAACGTATCCAACAACCCAAATTTGCAAAGGTATCGATGGAGCAAGCAACGTCACTGATAATATTCTTGATCGAATTGTTGCGGGAGTTAGTGCTTATAGTCCTCCTTTGCCTTGCCAAAACCTGACTCAAACACCTAGTGAAACGTCTATCGGATGGGGGTGGCAAGTAAGTAAATTCGTATATAGCGTCACAACGGTGTTTGATACTTTACATTTATTACCAATTTTCTTCTAGACTATTTGATATTGTAAGCATAGACATGCAGTGAAATGGTGATACCCATTGGCGTAACAAGTAAGACTAGCATGTTCCCAAGCTCGCCTTACGATCAACAAGAGAACAGCGACTATTGTAAGTTGGTGTATGGTGTCGTACCTCGACCTCATTGGGCTACAACTTATTATGGTGGTCATGTAAGTACAGTTTTACACTTTGTTCTCAAGAATTTCATTTATCGGTTTTTATTAATATATGTGATTCGATGTGCATTTTATCTATAACATTGTAGGACATAAGGATGGTGCTTAGCAAGTTTGGAAGTAACATCATCTTCTCGAACGGTTTAAGAGATCCTTATAGTAGCGGAGGGTATGTAACTTTGTAAACTAAATTTGCGTATTTGGATACAAATATAACTCTTGATTATGCTAGTGAGCAACTTATTGACATACCACATTGCATGCCGAAAAAGGCCAACTTATCGACATACCACTAGCGTGATATAATGATTGTAATGTTATCTTCTCTTTTACGTTTTAGAGTGTTGGAGGATATATCAGAGAGTATAGTGGCCATAACAACAACCAATGGTACGTTTCTATACATATATGTCGATTTTCACTAGTTATGCACTAATGCTAACAATCTCATCCTAAGGGTCGTGAAAAAATTAAGAAGCTACACTAATTAAAAGATTCTTATTTATGGCCGCGTTAATATAAACATTTAGATCAATTTCACCAGTTACATGCTTTCGATGCAGGTTCACATTGTTTGGACATATTACCGTCGTTTAAAAGAATGGTTGATTAAACAACGAAAGGATGAAGTGAAGATCATGAAAGGATGGTTGAGAGAATACTATCATAATCTTCGTATACTAAAGCAATGATCGATCTATATTCATATGATATGATCATAGTTAAATAAAAGAAAAAGTTATTAAGGAACAAATTTATTATGAATTATGTTATCAAAGAAAGATTTGTCAACTATGATTCATTGTGATTGTCATTGTCTAAAGGGACACATATGACATGCTATGTTTGATATCATTTTCATTACTTTATTGAGGAAGAAAAGTTTATATAAATATTGTTAACATCATCTTACTATGACTTATTTCTTTTTTTTTATCAATAATTAACAAACTGAAAAATACTACTAAACAATTTACAAAACAAGCATAAGATAGTGGACTCTAGATAAAATGGCCTCATGGGCTGGTCTCACTTATCCAATAACACACTACTTACTAGCTAGTAGGCTAGTAGCTACTATTCAATTCTTTTATTTGCTATTTTAATCATCTTTTTTAAAGGTTTATCAGTATGAAACAAATATTACTAAATTCTTAAACATAGTTTCCTAGAAAGAGAAATGATTTGGTATGACTAAAAAAAAAATTAATTTTGTGTTTAAATTTACATGTTAGCGTTATGTTGATTGCAAGCATTTCTTAACAAACAGATAAATTATTGGCACACTATGCATGTTTATACTAAGTAAATATCAAGTTTATTGTATATGTATCGCCAGTATAGATGCATTTTCCACAAAGCTATGACTTTTAAACGTTGTTATAATCAAACTTGACTTTGTGCCGTCTATATTTTTGTTGTAACTCAGCTTTTGTATCATAGTTACCAAGTCAAGTCAACTAATTGACAGTTGCAAATAACTATACCATAAGTTACAAGCATCTATTCTCACTCCAAAGATAGATAGACAAACAACGATACATGTTCAAAACTTCACTTTCAGCTACTGTTAAATACGAATATCGTCGTAAATCTTACACTATATAAGTTCAGCAGAAGTCGAAGCAAATATTGTATTGTACTCTAACTCTAAAAACAATGGCACAACTAATATCTTTTCTTTCAAAGTTGTGTTTAATCATATTGATAGCGCTAACTTGTGTGTCTGGAAAACGTTTCAGAACAACTAAGTTAGGTGCTAAAAGTATATTTTTGCCAACAATGGTTGATGTCGAAAGTACAAATGACTCGCAAGAGTATCACGTCTATAACTACACACAAACATTAGATCACTTCAACTTCCATCCAGAAAGCTACACGACTTTTCAACAACGGTATGTCATTTTTTCTAAACATTGGGGTGGGCCCGCTAACAATTCACCAATCTTTCTTTATGCGGGGGCCGAGGCTAACATCATGTACGATGTAAGCTATGGTGGATTCGAGCGTGTGATTGCTTCACGATTTAATGGTCTTTTGATCTATATTGAGGTATCTTTTGGTGTTAACTTGCTATTTTAAGTAGAAGTCGATATATTTATCTATTGATAATTGGTACATTTGCAGCATCGGTATTATGGGACTTCAATGCCATTTGGGTCAAAAGATGAAGCATATAAAAATGCTAACACACTTGGATACTTTACTTCCGAACAAGCTTTAGCTGATTATGCTCAAATAATCATCGATGTTAAGAAGAATATGTCCGCAGAAAATTCTCCCGTCATAGTTGTGGGAGCGTCATATGGTGGAAGTAAGTTTTAATTCGACAAAGTTTTAATATGAGACAAAAATTTAACCTCGTTGGCTAATAATTATTTATCTATTCTTTTTAGTGCTTGCTTCGTGGTTTCGTTTGAAATATCCCCACATTGTCTACGGAGCATATGCGTCGTCGGCTCCAATCCTCTATTTTTTGGGGCTAACTTCTGAAAATGGATACGCTTCCATTGTTTCAAAGGACATCAACGTAAGTTGTTCATCAAAAATAATTAAAAAAAGATTAATTCGACAATTTATTTTGAAATGGCTTAACATTTGGAAAAGTTCTATACCCACAGAGTACAAGTACGAGTTGCTACAACACGATAAGAGAATCATGGTTTGAAATCGATAGAGTTGCTGCTCAACCCGGTGGTCTTTTAAGCCTTTCTCAAACGTTTAACACATGCTTGTAAGTTATATCAAATTTAACCATTATCAATTGTTAAATTAAACAAATGTTGGTATGTTTTCTAAAATTATAATCGCGTTTTGAAGGCCAATGAACACTACGACTAAGGATCTTAAGTACTATCTTGAGGACACATTAAATGCTCTAGCTCAATATGACACCCCTTCAGACAACTACTTAGGGCATCCACTATGGTTAAATTTTATAAAGCTTTAGAAATTTAATATTTCATGCCACATCATTATTTTATAAACCTTTTGTGTTAATAAACCTATCTCCACTATGGTAAAAAAGTTTTAAAACTTTGTAATTTTTTCATATAACACATGCATTTAATATCTTGAAACTTTGAAGAGGTCTAAGTTTTTGGACCTTTTGCATGCCACATAGACATGAAACAAAAATTCACTACGGTTGAAATGAATCATAAACCTTTTCAACAATTATAAACCTATTCTTGGACCTCCCATAGTGGATGCTCTTACAAACTTTTTGTAATGCAACCGATGGGGCCGGAAAGAATACTTACATTCTTGACAAAGTCGTGGCAGGATTCAGTTCGATCTATGGAATAGAATGCAAGACATTATTTGATGATGGATTCGACAAATATTTTGGATGGGATTGGCAGGTACACAATACCTGAATATCTGAAATACCATTCTAGATTTTCTAGATGTTAATAACATAGCGAAACCAAAATGGCGCCGTGTATATACATCAAATTATACAAGGTCTAATTTGTTCTTTCTTTTGTTACAAAGTCATGTACGGAGATGGTAATGCCAATGGGACGTGGAGAAAACGATACAATCTTTCAAGCAGATCCTTTCGACTTGGATAAGTACGCCGAGGAATGCCAAAAAGTCTTTGGTGTCACACCGAGACCTTATTGGATACCAATAGAGTTCGGAGGTTATGTACGTTACAGTTTTTACTTGAACACTTCATTATGATTTCTTTTATGTTTTTTTCTCTTCATAAAGTGAAGCTTATGTACAATTTATATATGTTACAAGGGCATAAAAACCGTGCTCGAAAAGTTTGGAAGCAACATTATTTTCTCAAATGGTTTACGAGATCCATATAGTTCTGGAGGGTATGTTTTCTTTCAATACCTTATATGCTTTGTGATGAAAACTTGTTTAAATATTAAGTTTTTCTTTTTTCTTTTCACAGAGTTCTTTATAACATATCAGATACAATAGTAGCTCTTTATACCGAAGAAGGTAAGTAATATTTGGATTACCAATAGGCCTTTATCCTTGTTATGTGTGTGAAATTAATGTCTTCAAACCAAATATTTATAAGCTCAAGTCGGGTTGGGACCTTTGGTGGGATTCAATGAACCCCTTCATTTAAAACAAAAAAAAACCGTTTATATTAAAAAGAGTTCAAAAGACCCCTCCTTCTCCCATACTCCAACCATTCAATATCATAGGTTCAATAGCACAGGTCAATAGCAACAGTTCAGTAGCAAAGGGTTCAATAACGGAAGTTCAGTAACAGTGATTCAATAACAGAGGGGTCAATAGCAAGGCAAAGATTCAATAGCAATAGTTCAATAGCAATGGTCAAATAGCAAAGGAATCGATATCAAAGGTTCAATATCAGAGGGTCAATAGCAAAGAAATCATAGCAATGAAATATCATAAGCGAAACAAAGTCGAAGGATCAGAAAATCATAATAAACCCCTACTGAAAAGGGATAGAATATCTGTACCTCAAATCGCAAATGAAACCATATCGGAAAACACAAGGATCGGAAGTTACTCCTTCTTCAGCGAATCTACACGAAATAATTATCGCTTAATATTTTACAATCTATTTTATAGTTTTAGGGTTCATCGATATTCATATTTCATAATTAAGGTTTCTTTCCATTTTTAGAAACTTTTCGAATTCAGAAATTTCCATATTTAGTAAGTTTCTCAAATTAGTAATATAATGCTTTTAGAATTATAAATTAAATAATCTTTAAAGGTTAAAAATAACCATTATAGTAGTTTAGGGTTAAATATGTCAACTAATAATAATCTAAGGTTTGCATGCGACAAAGACCAAAGTTGAGGGTTTAAAGTGAAAATAACCTAAATATTTACAATTATATAATCTTTTGTGTTCCAAATGTTAATTTCAGATTCACAATATAACGCTTGACAAATTATTTCATATGCATTCTCGACCCTTTTTCAAGCTCGCTCGCGGTCCAAAATACTTACCTTTACGACCAAGCAACCATGCCAACGGACTAACCCTCGACTCACCTTCCCGACACACTTTCAAAAATAGTAATCGACTCACCCGTTCACCCCGCGATCGCCCTTAAACTCACCCACGACAAGACCAAGTACCAACATTTGTCTTTCATCTAACGTAACAGTATGGTGTATATCACATGCGCTTGGTAATAAAAATAAATATAACTCATTCTAATTCATCAAGTCTCACACACACACGATTTCATATACACAGCTCCTATATTAAATCCCTATACATAACCATTCTTTATTTCCTTTGTTTGTATTTAGTTCTAAGGTTGATAAAACATATTACAGTAGGGTCATACTAAAATGTACAAGATACATTCAATTAGTGACACGTATTAATAAGAGTAGACATATAGAGTTCATGGTTATGCGACTAGATGCTAACCTGATTCAAATAGTATTCATGTTCAGTTGCATTAAGTTAGTAGGTTCGGTTAAGCGTTTATAACATGCATGAAAATATATCATGGTTCGAATTAACATGCATTTTATTCGGTATTTCATGCGACGCTTTTATGTAACTATTCTTATCATATTATGTGATGTTTATTCGTGTTATCATGCGTTCGAGTGGAGACATCACGACACAAATCAAAAGAAATACTAAGGAAGAAAATGAAACAAGATGAACGATACAAACCCTTGTTGCGTGACCAAGAGAGGAACGAGAAACCTAGGACCAAACCCCACGACAAAGCTAATCAAAACAGTCACCTTCGAGCCTAGAACCCACGACCACAGCCTTCGAACCACCCACGATTACAGCAGCCTTCCTTCGTCCTTGCCTTGCCTTGTAGCAGCCTTGATGTCGAATGAAAAGGATAGACACTTTTGTGCCGTCACTCTTTTTTTTTTTTTTTTTTTTCTCTAGGGTTTTGTTGGTGATTGAATGTGAATTGGTAAGTTGATAAATAAGAGTAAATGAGATTTATTTGGGAGGTATAAGGGGGCGTTAGTTTTGGGCCGAATATAAGGGGAAGAATTAATGACCAAATCACTTTTCCCATTATAAGCATAATGGCTAGATTTAAACCGCAATGTAATGTATTTTAGGGAGAAAATTCGGTCCATGTGTATAACTAACATAAGTGTAAATTTTATTTTATTGATCTTGTATATTAGGTTTGATCATCATTTATAAGTTAGGTTAGAAATGTATTTAATGAGCTCGAAGTATTTTACGTATTTCATAAATGTTAAATTAGACGGGTATAATAGTCTTTTCATACGTTTTAGATTTTTAGGGTTTTACATCATGGATGGTCCTTATATGTATCTTGTATCTTTGTACGTATCACACATAAAATAAGACAATCACATCACATTACTTACATACCAAAGATATATTATACCAACTTATTAAAACAAAACAAAAAAAAAACATGGTATATATTTTAGTGTTCTAGCTTCAAATAAAAGAAATATTTACAACATGGAATTATATTACGTTAGCGATTTTTGTTGGAAGAAAATTTTGAAGCCCCGATTATATATAACGAGACGTGTAATTTGAGACTTATATAGATCTGAGGTCATGCGCGATTATACATCTCACACAACACCGTTAAACAGCTCTTGTTTTACATTATCTTATCAAACAACAAATAGTAACTTTTAGCTTTTTTTTCTTTTTTTTCTTTAGTGACAAATTGTAGAGAAAAAATAATAGACGGTAGAGGAGGTGCATGTGTCAGAGAGACGAAAGAAATGAAAAAGAATGGAACACAAAACGAGGAAAAACAAAATATAATAATAATTCATGCACTTGTAGTAAAAAAGGAATCTCACCTTAAATAGAAAATCTTGGTCCCTAGATTCTGCAACAACTAACATTTTTGTTTTCCAGCCGTCATGAATAATAACAATAATAGTAACTGGTTGGGTTTTTCTCTTAACCACCGTCAACATGACGGTGACGGTGAGGGTGGTGGTGCTTCTCCGGCCTTGCATATTGACAGTTTTCAACCTTGTACTACTAATAATCAAGGTATATATATATATATATATATATATATATATATATATATATATATATATATATATATTTTCGCTCATTCTCTTTCTGCATTCAAACCGTTAATTATGATACTTGTCAGGATCCTGTGAGTAGGAGGATAATTAAGTAGGAACAGTTTGCAGGAAGAAAAACTTTATATACCTACTTACTATTGAGTTTTTGTTTGAGAATGTTTTTTTAGCTTACGAGCTTATGTCATTTTTTTCATAAGCTCTTTTTTTTTAGGTTATGTGTTGAAACTTATGAGCTATAAGTGTGTTAGGTTATAATAAGAAAAAAATAAAACAAAATGGACTTACGGAACATAAGCTGAAAACATATAAGCTCTTAAGCTAGGGAAAACAAGCCTGTAAGCTTGAAAATAATTCACGGGAATAGGCTTATGAACATAAGCCGAGTGAGATAAACTTATAAGCAAAAAAGGAAAAAACATTCTTATGAGATAAAGTTCCTTGGTTAAAAAAAATGCAATAAGCCATTTTCAATATGAAAATGAAGTATTGAGATAAGTAGCTTTAGTAATCAATCCCAGAAAACCAACTTTATACCATTGTGTGTTTAAAGTTAGCTATTAATTTTGTTAAGTGATTTGCACCATGCCAAAATTTATAAATAAAATTAGCATGTAATAACAAGTGTGGTATCATGGATTAATTTTGTTGATTGTTAATAGCATGGACATTTCAAAATGGTGGAGATAGTGGCGATAATCCTAAGCTAGAAGATTTCTTGGGAGGCGGTGGTTGTTTCCCCACCCCCTCACAAGAAGAGGAACTTGGTGTCACTGGCGTTAGAGACTCTCAGTTCTCAACACCAGCGCCACTGCCCCAACCATGTATGTCATACTACGGTTACCCTTATTACACCACTTTCGCCACCACCCCTACAAACCAACCCCCACAACATAACTATTTGATCCCGGCCGCAACAAATGACAACATTCCACATGATGGTGCAATCACTCAAATATTGGAAATCAAATCATCATCTTTATCATTAGATTGTGATGATCATCATGTAAGCAACAATGACAGGAAGCGGGCGGTGGTTGAGACAAAAGCATTAACTAAAAATGGTAAAGCGGTTGACAGTTTTGGTCAAAGAACTTCCAAATATCGCGGTGTGACAAGACATAGGTGGACGGGAAGATATGAAGCTCACTTATGGGATAATAGTTGCCGCAAAGAAGGTCAAACAAGAAAAGGACGCCAAGGTAATTTTCATGCTGAAATAAGACTTATAGAGTAGAACATTGGCATATGCTTATTTCAAAGGCCTTATACGACATATATACATCTCTTTCTGTTTTGTTTCATGTGATTTTCTGGAATGCATTCATACGTGATCATCATTATCAACATCAGTTTATCTTGGTAAGTCGATATTGAATATATTGGTTAACCGATCAATTTGAATAGTTGTTTTTTCACTTTCTAATATAATGCATATGTGGTCTTAAGGGGGGTATGATAAAGAAGAGAAAGCGGCAAGAGCTTATGACTTGGCTGCTCTTAAGTATTGGGGTCCGACTACTCATATCAATTTCCCCGTGAGTTATCTTCAATTCTATATATTCGTAATTTCGTATAAATCCACATATTTTCATATAATGTTTGACATACTCATGACATTATCCGTTTTATGACGTTAATTTAGCTAGCTACTTATGAGAAAGAGCTTGAGGAGATGAAGAATATGAGCAGGCAAGAATTTGTGGCCAACTTAAGAAGGTGATATGCATATCAAACATGTTGACTTAACATTTTATCATAAAATTATTGTCAATAACCAAAAATTCTTTTTAGGACGAATTATAATCGACAATTTCTAATCTGATATAGGAAAAGCAGTGGGTTCTCAAGGGGAGCATCTATGTACAGAGGAGTCACAAGGTAAAGAAAAACAAATTTGCATTGTTTTACTGAAACCGCCGAATGCAGATAAATTTTTTATACATGATGTAGTAGTCATCATAGCCAGGTTACTCGGGAATCGACAGTTCTTGCTTTTGTAAGGCGGACATGGATATGGGATGAGAAAAGGCCATCTTTTTCTTGGTGATAAAGAGGCATTATACTATTTTTGCCACAATAAGTTGTGTATTTTATCTAAAAGGCATACTAATGAAATAACAGAAATAAATGGTCAAATGTTGTTATGATGGTTATCAGATTTGTTTGGTTTACAAAGGTTTAATATTTGCAGGCACCATCAACACGGAAGGTGGCAAGCGAGAATTGGGAGAGTTGCAGGCAATAAGGATTTGTATCTTGGTACTTTTAGTAAGTTCATTTGTTGCACTAATATATTGACACTCGGTTATTGAAATATTTTCTTCCTAAATTAGTGAATTATGACATATAATTGTAATCGTTGTCCTATAATACAGGTACACAAGAGGAAGCGGCAGAAGCTTATGACATAGCAGCCATAAAATTCAGGGGAACAAGTGCAGTAACCAACTTTGACATCAGTAGATACGACGTTTCAAGAATATGCTCGAGTTCAAGCCTGATTGCAGGGGAGCTAGCCAAGCGGTCTCCTAATGACACCGGTCCCACAATGGTCGAGAATTCCAGTGAGCCTCTACTCGCTATAACAAACGGTCCATGTAATGATTTTCCTGAAATGGTCTGGACCGGAAACCAGGATCAGCCACAAGATGCAGATAATATTCTAAATGACTCTCCCGCACTACAAAATACAAGTCCGATAGAGACCGGGCATGATTTTGATCGAGGGTCGGGTGAGAATGGAGGAGATTGCGCAGGTTGGAACCGAATTTGGTGAGCGAGGCGACTATGTTTTGTAATAAGTAGGAAGATATATAGTTCAAGACACTTTATAGACAAATATATATATTAGATCTCATATATGTTATATCATCAAATCATATACTCCGTATTATAGTTTACGGAAAGCTTCTCGAGACAGTGTATCAAGGTCTTTTGTACCTCAAAAGAGTGTTTAGGGAAAGCTTATATAAGTATAATATGACTTATGTTTGGTTTCTCTACTTATTTCTATTGAAACAGCTTATAAACTTTAGTTCAATAAGGTGACAAACTGTTATAAAAGTATTTTCCTTATATGTGGATATGTATAGATTTAAGGATGATACATTGAATGAGAAGAAAAGTAGCAATAATGTGTAGACAGAGACAGATATGAGGATACTATGGCTGATAAGTGAATACAGTGGGCACTGAAACATCTCTATCGGTGGTGAAGATAATGGTAGCAAGAAACAGCAGCGGCTTGTTTTGATAAAACGTTCGGTAAAATAGTTGAATAGTCATAACTAGTAAGTGGAAACGCAAGTTGCTCGTAAATACTACTAGAAGCAGCATTTTGATACGGAGCGTTAAAAAAAAGCATGAATGCTAGTTGCTTGTTTCCAAACAAGCATTTTATGTAAAACACTAACCGCTTATTGCTAGTTGCTTTAAAACACCCCTAAACGCTTGCTACCATGAAAGACACCACATAACACTGCATTCATGTGGCATTCTAGATCTATAACTGAATTATTCTTGAGGAAAAAATTATACATTTGCATTCTAAATGTATGCTTTTTGACATTTTTACCTAGTAACTATTGCTAATAAGCAGGGGTGTCAAAAGGCCGACCCGACCCAAACTACCAAACCCGATTAAGCCTATCCGGTCGGGTTACTCGGGTCAACTCATGTTAACCCGACTAACCCAAGTTTTAAATAGGGTCAGGTTCGGGTATATTTTTTAGCCTCAACCCGAATTGACCCGAACCTGACCAACGGGACTCGACTAACACTTTTACATTGTTAACATATTGAAGCAATTTTTTTTAATCATTTTACTTATATTCGAGCTGTCCCGAATTGACCCGGCCCGATTTGATATGAACCCGACTAGCCCGAGTTCTAAATAGGGTCAGGTTCGGGCATGTTTTTTGCCTCAACACAAATTGACCCGACCCGAATTGACCTGGTCAACCCGACTTGGTCAACCAAACTAACACCCCTAATAAGAAGTTAACAATGATTGCCAAGTAAGAATGTCAAAATTATAATCGTAAAACCCAAATGTCAACCCGCTGTATATAGAAGAGTAACATATCATAAACTGAACTTTGATAGCAAAAACCGGATAAAGCTTAAAACTTGTATTCTATCGGTTTCTTAAACGACATATGTGCATCCACATAGTCAAAAGATACAAAGTCAAGTGTCATTCTCCTAGCGTTATGCAACAGGTACAAAACTAAACCGTTCTGTGTTATAACAAAACCTAATTGGCTCAGTACCCATTGTTTTTACCTAAACTACGTCATTTGATTAAAGTATCTAATCTGGAAGGATAATGCTGATTATAATAAACCGGTTTGTTATCATTATACATGCATTGACCACCTATGACTAGCCTTCATCATACTTCTCGTTTCGAGTCTTTCTAAAGTAGACTAAAATATAGTCCAACCGCTAAACATACCCAAATGCAGTCACATTATCAAATGACAAATAGAAAATAAGCAAGTAACATAAAATCTGAGATAAATTACCATAGCATTCAAAAAACATTTCCAAACAAAACAAGAACATCCGAATCTATAACCAGAATTTGTAAACTATTTAACTTAAAACCTTTCATCGACTTTACCATCAACTATGCTGCATAACTATACCATCTGTCTGTTCACTGAAACTACCTCCCCCCCTATCTTTCTATATCATACAATTCATCCCCTTCACGCCCTCCAATCTGCAAAATACGACACATGATTCAGTAAAGAAAGAAGCTCGTGTTTTACCACACTATCAATAGAGGTGTCAATTTTGAGAGTTATATAAGTAAACAAGTCATTCATCCTAAACGGGTCAAATATATAAAACTTGGCTAAAGAGGAAATGGATCAAATGGGTTAAAACTCACGCAAATAGTACTTTCATTTCTCTTAAGTTCTTGAAATGACAAGAACTAACCGAATTACTTTGACCATTACCCAACCCGTCTTTCCACCTCTACAAAGTATACTAGTTAAGTCTGAAATACAGAGGGTTTATTTATAGAGTACCAATGTAACTAATCATTTTTCATATTTTAGTCATTGTACTTTTTTTGGGTACATTATCACTTTATGTCCTGTTTAAGTCATAATGCAGCTAGAAAACCCTTATAAAATGGCATTTAAAGATGAATACTTTTCATATAAAAATGTTAGCTTAAGCCAGAAAAATAGTATAAAAAGGTTAAAATTGTACAAAATGATAGTAGTAGATTATGGGTTAAAAATTACCCAAACTACACAAAACCGTTTTTTAGACTCAAATGTACTCCAGAAAGTAATTAGTATTTTATGAAATACACCCATACATATAACAAAAAACAAAATAAAAAGAGTTAAGTTTAGCATACCGGATATTTGAGCAGTTCCGATTGGACTATCATACTGAACTCAGTAACCATCAAACCCTTGTTTATGTTGCAAATTCTGAGAAGAGTTTGAATGAGCAATCAGCTGGTCTGAACTTGCGGAAGGCCTCATCATCTGATTGGCTCCAAATTGATTTTGTGGGCCTGGTCTAGCAGTTTCCTTAGAATTATTTGTATTTGTTTCAGAATATGAGTTCTCCATCAGTCCTTGTATCTAAGTCAATAAAGGGTGTGTTACAAGAAAGAATGGTAAAATTATTCAAAGTGAAAAATATATCGTCTTTGATGCTCACCAGATCGAGACGCTTCTTGTGGATATCACTTGGTGGCTGCACATTGGTTTCAAACAATCAACGGGATTTAGAATCATGCACAATATAAACAATGATTTATTCTTTCAGTGATGTATATATAGATAAATACAGGGCGATGTAGAGTAAAATTAGCAATATGTATAGCAAAAGAAACAAATTTACGTGGTTTTGTTCTTGTTTCTTCTCTTCACTTGAGAACCCAGGAATTGTCAATTTGTAGTTCCTTTCTGTAGAATATATAGCACATATATAAACGGAAACAAATCTTGGACTGCTCATTACTGTACTATAAAACAAAAAATACATGCAAAACTGCAATAAAGGAAAACATTACACACAACTCAAACTGCTGACCATATTTTGTCATGTTAAAGTTCAGATGGTCATTTCGACCCGTTTACTCTGAATGAGTTTTATTCAAGACATGTTTCATCTTTAACGGATCAAAATGTAAAAGAAATAAACAAAAAGGTTAGCTAAAAATACGCGTGGAATGGGTCGCAAGTTTTCCAAATTGTATGATAAGTTTTTTCATTTCGTAAATTGTCACCCAAATTGTCTTTATAAAAAGTTTTTCAAGTCAGACCATACAAAACTTACCTGTTCTAGCCTGTAACCCAACCCGCCTGACAGCCCATGTTGCCACCAATGGAGTAAACGCATTGGAAGCACAAGGGCACAAAGAGATTCACTTATATACTTCAAAGGGCAGGGTACTAGATTCTTCTAAAAGTTTCAGTGTGTCGAAATGAAGCACATACCTAAGTGTAGCAACACATCTTTCGATTCCACAATTGAAGAATTGCGATGTTTGGCCAAGGTGGCTCCAAATGAAGTAACCTACAAAGATCCACAGCCACCAGGATAAGTTTTTTACTTAGGAAATTACAACTGTTAGCTATTCCCAGCTGATGTGATAGTACAAAGGGTGCACTTCATGGGTTCTTAATGACATAATGAAATTATTATTTACAGATTTAAAAACAACAACAATCCTGCCAGAGCAGGGTACGGGGGAGGTACAACCCCTACCTGAGGATAGAGAGGCGGCAGAAAGATATTTACAAATTATAAATATCAAACAGAAATCATAATATCCGTGGTTAATAATTTATGAAATCAAAATCCCATTTTTTTACTTCAATTTAGGTTATCAACAGGTCAAATAAAAACATAGCGGAAAGAGAAACAAGTCGAACATGTCAAACAGTAAAGAGTTTTCAAAGTGCAATTTCAATGCTTACAAGTTACATCCCTCGTTCATTTTATTTTGAAATAGTAGACTTTACTGCAATAATCCTATTTAACACATATATATGTATTTAAAAAAAAAGTTTGTAGGTTGATCCAACCAGTTTTGAACCGTAGATTAAAAGGCCCCTTACCGCAAACCTGTTTTCCAACCCGCCCAATTTCCTACCTCTACCAAATTGATAAATTCATAGTTCATATCATATAGTTGAAGGAGTCTCACCGAATCGATAAATTCATCAGCAAGCATCAAAAGAAGATCTTCAACTTCGGGATCTAAAACTGCATTTGGATCTACCTGAAAACCGAAACATGTATTAAATGTGAATAACTATGTACTAGATTTACTAATTCAATTCAGAGTCTGAAATCGACTGACCTGCGCCACCAAATCTTGTATCTTTCTTTTACCAAGAAGATGATTGCTGGCTTCAGTCCCTTGGCTTGAACTTCCACCTGGTGTGGTTGTACCCGATCCAGTTGCATCAGGTTGAGATCCAGTCAAACTTACAGATTTTTGACCCGCAGATCCTCCAATTCTTGGTGACTGTTGTTGCAAAAGTTGTTGCTGAGTCGGCAATTGCTGCTGTTGATGCTGCGCCATTGGTTGCTGCTGATTTTGCTGGTGTTGTTGCTGAACCATTTGCGATAACTGTTGTTGGTTTAACGACATGGAATTGTGCAATTGTGAGGAAGGAAGCTGTTGTTGACCCAAAAGTGCTTGTTGTTGTCTTTGTTGTTGAATGCGAAATGAAGGTGAATTAGGTGCGGACATGGCTGGCATTTGCTTTGACCATTGTTGTTGAGTTAAATTGTTGTGCATCATTGATAATTGACCATTTTGACCCAATGCTGACAACTGCGGGTTCATGAATGACGTCCGCGACAGGCCCTGTGCCTGTAGTTTCTAGAAATAAATTAGAAATAAATAATTAGCAAAAGTAAAAATTCCAAAAAACAAATGACTCTTTATTGCTCGGCTTAAATGCTGCCATTATGGGAAATATATTATTAATAGCAAATGACAACATAAAGAAGAATACTCATATTTCCCGTGTTTTCTTTTACGTCAATAAAAATAAAATTCAAACTTCCACGAAGGTCTTTATTGTTTTGAAGACATCATGAGGTAGGTGCATCACCGAAAGTGTAATGACATAAATACAGTAATGCGTAGCTATGATATACCTTAGACAATGTGAACCAAATATGAGCCGTGAGATAAATAAAACATATATAAAAATACAAAACAAAAGAAAAAATGGAGGATATGAGAATCACATACATTTAAACTAGATATAACAATAAAGAAAACTAGTTAATTTCATACTGTGTAGTGATAGCTTAAAAGAGAAAAGGTCTAAGGTCGAAAACACAAGATGGAAATAGAATGACAAAACTGCCTACTATGATCGTCCTCGTCATAAAGCAAAAAAAAAAAAATCTTCTAAATCTTCTACCTAATCTTTTTCCCTTTTTTTTATGATTCGTAATCATTAAATACTAACAAATGATTACAAAAAACAAAACAAAATCAAACGAATCGCAAAAGAGGTCAAACCCAAGAACATATTATGACACATATCTGGACGTAGAAGCAAGTCATATTTTTTTTCTTCCTACAAGGTCCAATTAACCCGCCAAGAACTTCAGCACCTTGTTAGCTATTTAAGATTGTTCAAAATTTCACTTAGAAATCGTTTTTCTTAGTTTTAAAGTGGTTCTTGACACATATAAACAGTGGAGATGATATTACAAGTTGATATTTACGTCTTATTTGCAGTTCCATTTCAAGGGTACATACTTTTAAAGTAACACAAGACATTTTCCTAGTTATTGTTGTTTTCTCCTATTCATTACCACACCATGGCACAGTCGTAATTTTCTTGATTATTAGTTAGTGGAGTGGAATCATATATTAACTTTTTATTTACGATTAGTCTAGGTACACCACGGGCGGTTGACCATGAGACCAAACACCCATGTGCTTTTAGGTCCCATGCTTTTTAAGGCCCCGAATGAAGCTCTATTATTGTTCTTCTATGAAACAATTCTGCGACCACAAATTTACAGAACTTACAAGTCACAAAGTATTCAGGTCAAGATATTTCATTTGAGTCTTGAAAGATTAATTTCTCGCAAAAGTAGTTGAGTCTTTGGATATTCCTAATCTCAAGTTGTTATAAAAGTAGTTGTAGTGCTCTAACTCTTATACTGTATTTAATTTAAGTTTTGTTATTTTATATCATGATAAGTATTTATAATCGACTAATCACTAACTTCTTCTATATAATGTTGATCTCAAAATATGCGTCTTCTTATGAAAAAAGTTATAAAAGTAGAGGCGATTTGAAGCACTAACAAAATCACAAATCAGGGAAAAAGTTTTTTTTACTCTTTATTTTCTGACGTTCCTATTTTGGAAGTTAGTTTTAGGCATCTTGACACCTTAAGCCGCCCCAAAGGTACAAACTTCATAATAGGCTTTTATGTCAAACTTTGCATCATCAGTTAAAAACAAATTAATTTGATGAAAGGAGCTAGTCACAAATCTTAAAGGTAGGCATAGGATGCAAAGTAGAAGCTTTTAAAATGGTAATAGCAATATTACTTGTTTAAACCTACTTTTTCGCGCTATTTAACAGATAAACTCATTTAATGCATTGTGATGAATCAATAGATCTTAACCAAATTATCAATTTTATTTCGCACAACCAATTTGAAAAGCAAGTTAAAGTTCATATCTATCCATATATGCACAACTTGAAGCAAATCCCGACTGACGTTTTTAATCAAATAAAATGACAAACTTGGGTGTGTATCACTGATTCTTACCAAAAAATATGTATGTAGTATCGCACTGAATCATACTACAGTAATAGAAAATTAGTAGGCACCAAATTTTTAACGTCACTTGACATCCTGATATACTATATAATAGGTCAAGTAAATTATAAATCTTAAATATTTTTCATCTAAAAGTAACATTGCTACTTAAATAAGCACAGTCATTAGCAAGAAAAACTATCACGGATAAAAACTTGCACAATGTTCACATAGTCCAACCATCGATCCCAAACTTTTCTATGATAAACTGGTGTATGTCAGATGGATAATATGCATACCTGGCCAGCTGCTAGTGCATTTTGCTGTGACAATTGCTGCGTCAATTGCGGTCTCATCTGCCCCTGATTTAACCTTTGTTGGTTAAAAGTTAAAGACCCATTGGCCCTTATTTGTGAATTCAAATTGTAAGAGCTCATCATGTTCATCCCCATTTGCATTCCTTGTAGTGATTGTCCCGGTGTATTTCCTGGATGGAATTGAGACCCTTGAACTAACCCCGTTTTTTGCCTCGGCTACAAACATAATAACACACTGCTTTAAACATAAGATCAATGTGGCTTTTTCATACGATAGGCGATAGCTATGTACTTTCATGCTTGTAGGTTTGTATTGATTGTTCTTGATTTTACATTCGAGTCATTAATAGATGGCTTAGAGTACCATTTGTGTCCTTATGTAAACCGCTATCAAATATAACAGATTTCAGATAAAAAAATTCAAATTTAACGGCTATAAAATAACCTGAAACGTACATAGTCATATAATGCCTTAAATCTATAGAAAAAATACAAAGACCAAAACAGCACCGACATGAAGGTAACAAAAAGCCTTGACATCAATCGGTTTGTCTTAGCTTATTGGAACTTATTGAAAATTTGGTAAGCTCGTAAGCTCATTTTTTATGAATTATTAGCTTATCTACTTGAGTTCATGAGCTTATATAAGCTATAAAGTCAAGTGATTAAGCTCATAAGCCATAAAAGATGAGCTTATCAAAATTTCAGTTAGCTTGTAAGCCCATAAATATGTTCAGTTTAATAGTCACAATATGACAGAAGATGACCGCAACGATTCACGAAATCATCTTTGACTTAGCATTACAAAAAAGTACAACGACTATAACCGCGCAAACACAACGGTAACAAAAACCCTAACATCAATTAAACAAAGTAACTCCTTTATCAATTAAAACAATAGCACCATTTCAGTCATTATGCAACCCGTAAACCTCTTTTAGCATAATGAATCATTTTTACATACAAACGGTACACTTTTATTCAAATTTTCAAACCAAAAATTATATGTAAGTTTTATACAGGTACTTTTTTTATATAAAAGTGTTATCTTTATACATAAATAGAAATGATATTTTTTTATAAAAAGATACTAAATTGAACTCTTAAAAAAACAGCCCAACATCAAATTAACCATCTTAATAAAAAAACCCAAATCAAATTCACCATTTCCTTTAAATAAAAAAACTTAACCCAATAAAAAGGTTTAATAAAAATGTTAACTTTATACATAAAAAATGATATTTTTTTTATAAAAATATACTAAATTCAATTAATAAAAAATAAAAAATAAAAACGAACACTAAATTCACCATTTTTCTAATAAAAACTTAAACCCAATAAAAATCAGAAATCTTATTTGTTATAAAAATGTAATCTTTTTACAGAGAAATGATAAATTTTTATGAAAAGATACTAAATTCAACTCTCAGAAATGATAAATAATTATAATTTTCTATAAAACGATAACTTTTTATATATAAAAATATATACAAAAATGATAACTTTTTATATAAATATCCTAAACTTATATATAAAAATGACATTTTTTTATAAAAAGATGCTAAATTCAACTTTAAAAAAAACAACACAACATCAAATTAACCATCTTTTGAAAAAAAAAACCAAATCAAATTACCATTTTCTTTTAATAAAAAAAAACCCAATTAAAAACAGTAAAAAATAATTAAAATGTAATCTTTTTACATAGAAATGATAAAATTTTATTAAAAATAATAAATAAATACTAAATTCAACTCTTAAAAAACAATCCAACATCAAATTAACCATCATTTTAAAAAAACCAAATCAAATTCACCATTTTCTTTAAAAAATAAATAAATAAGAATTAGCTAACAACTGAGACTGTAAATTTTTATAAAAAATAACCCAACATCAAATTAACCATTTTCTATTAAAAAAAAAAAAAAAAAAAAACCCAATTAAAACACAGTAAAAAAATAAAAAAAAATGTAATCTTTTTACATAGAAATGATAAAAAAAAATAAAAAATAAAATAAAAAAAACACTCTTAAAAAACAATCCAACAACAAATTAACCATCTTTATAAAAAACCCAAATCAAATTCACCATTTTCTTTAAAAAAAATAAATAAATAAAAATACCGAATTATTAGCTCCTAATAACTGAGACTGTAAATTCAACTGAGCCTGAGCCTGAGCTTGACCCTGCAACATATTCAAATGACCCGTTTGACCACCCATCCTTTGCTGCTGCCCGTTTGCAAAATTCATCTGCCCGTAAATCCTGCTTGACCCATTATTATTTTGTAGTTGTTGGATTTGATTTAGTCTTGAAATTGAAGGTGACCTTTGTAATTGGTCAATTTGGGGGATTAGGGTTTGATCAATTGATTGTTGTGTGTTATTATTTGTGTTTGCTTGAATTGGGGATGAATTGTTATTGGTATTATTGTTATCTGTCATGATGGTTTGGTTTGGTTTTTTAATAAAAAATTTGGGGGTTTTTATAAAAAAAAAAAAATTGGGGGTTTTGAATGTGTGTGTGTGTGATTTTAAGTGAGTGAATGAATGAATAAGAGGGAAATTTGTTTTTTTGGTTAATAATGTTGTGTGTAGGAAGAGTTCATTGTTTACTAGATTAGGAATTTTTTTTTTTTTTTTTTTTTATAAGAATATTAAGGTGGTGTTTGTTTAAGCTTATATGTGTGCTTACGAGCTTATTTGATTTCGGTTTATATTTCATAAGTCTTAATTTTTCGGCTTATTTTGAGACTTATGAGTTTATATAAGTTTGTCATGTTATAATAAACTTATATAAGCCCACAAGAGTCAAAAATAAGCCAGAAAATTAAGGTTTATAATATATAAGACGAAACACAAAAAAGCTTATAAGGTACATATAAGCTTAAATAAACACCCCCTAAGAAGATAAGTTCATAGGTTTTAAAATTTTGAAAAAAAAAAAATTAAGCTTATGAGATGCTATTTATAAGTTCATAGCCTCCTAAAAATTGTTAAATAGTGTGGATTGAATTCCTTTTTATGTTACAACACAACAACAACAACAAAACCTAATCCCGCCAGGGCGGGGTATGGGGAAGGTAAAAATGTAGACAGATCCTACCCTTGCCCCAGGATAAACCCGGAAGTAGAGAGACTGCTTCCAACGAGACCTCCGGCAAGTGCAGGTGTGCGGGTGAGATAGAAAAGAGAAGAACGCAGAAGACAGTAAACAAACAAGCACAAGCATGAACGAAATCAAGTAAAACAAGGCAAGGGAGCACGGGAGATGGCACAGGCAAAGGAACACAAAAAGGCACAAACAAAAGAACAAAGGACCAAAGCCCTAAGAGAAGCAGGCAGACCAAAGGGAGCAACAAAGAGCAAGGGAAAAAAATGCAAGTAGTGTTTTTATAAAATGCAAGTAGTGTTTTCTCATGTTTTAGATATAAACTAATTTCGTGTAATATTGATTTTTGGTCTGGGAATCGTTAACGAAGATACTAGATAACATGTCGTTTGGAGCATAAACGATGCAGGTGCCACGGATAAGAGTTTTATTTAACGGTTATAAGCTATCGAATCTTTTTAAAAGTTAACGTGTAACAGTATGACTATGAATAAAATACACCACTTTTCTTAATAGTACGCTTGCTTGACTCTCGTGTATAGTTAATAAATCTTTTCACACGTCTTCGTGTCTACATCTGCACATACATATAACACATATAGCACTCTAAATTTATTACACAAGGAGTTGTCACTTATAAAGATACTATGCTTATTTAAATTTGGCCTCTTAAATAGAGGAATTCTAAGATATATAATTGCCTCGATGTGAATCATGAAAACTGTTGTAACCAGCATCTCGATGACTCGTTTAGAACAAGAATATGTCTTTTGTTACTTTGCTAGTCGTTTCATTTGCCCAAAAATCCTACCATCATTAGCATTGTTATTAGTATCAAATTGTTGGATTTGATGTAATCTTGAAATGGAAGGTAAGCGTTGTAATGACTGTGGTTGTTAACGATTAATTTGAAAATTGTTATTGTTTGATTAGTCAATTTGGAGAATTAGGGTTTGATCAATTGATTGTGAGTTTGTGTTTGGTTGAATTGAAAAAGGTGATGAAGTGTCTGTCATGATTTAATTTTGAAAAATTTAGGATTTCATATGAAAAATTGAGGGTTTTGATTGAATTTTAATATGTGTGATTTGAAGTGAGAAGATTGAGTTTTGATGAAGAGGAAAACTTGTAAGAATGGAAGTATTGAATGAGCTTTTTGGTTAGTGTTATGTGTAAGAGTTCATAGTAAATATTTATTTTACTTACATAGGAATGTTTTATTGTAATAATATTGGTTAAGAGGATAAACTTTATCAGTAGTTGGGTTACGAGTTAAGTGTGGATTGAACTGTTTCTTTGTTATGGTCTTGTAAGAAGTGAATAATGTTATCTTTTGTTGTTGTTTTGAAATATAACTTTGTTTGCATAATATTGATTTTGGTATAAGAATTGTGATCGAAGGTATTGGATATAAACGATGAAGGTGTACGGATAAGAGCTTTATTCTAGTGGTTATACCTAATTGGATCAATTGTTGGTGTTATTTGATTGTGAGTCAATTTAGGGAATTAGGGTTTTGGAATCTTAATCAATTGTTGGTTGAATTGGGGAAGGTGATGATGGAATAAAATTGTTATTATTATATGTCACTGTTTAATTTAATTTTATAAAAGTTGAGGGCTTTAAAAAGAGTTACGGTTTTGAGAGGTTTTGAATATGTGTGATTTGAAGTGAGAAAAATGGTTTTGATGAATAAATAAGACGGAAATTTGGAAGAATGGATGTATGAAAGACAAGTGAATGAGTTCTTTTTTATTTTATTTTTCCTTTTAGTTTATGTGTGAAAGATTAGTGTAAGTATCCGTTTTACTCAAATAGGAATATTTTTCTTTTTTGTAATGATATCGATTAAGAAGATAAACGCTAACTTGTTGATTAGAAAGTTAAGTGTGAATTGAAATTTTTTTATGTTGTACTTTTAAAAGAAGCAAATAGTGTGTTTTGATGTTTTTCAGAAGAATGGAAGTATGAAAAACAAGTGAAAGGGGTTTTTGATAGTGTTATTATGTTTACAAGGTTATTGTAAGTATTCATCTACTAAAACATAAATGTTTCTTTTAATAAACCTCAAGTTATTGCATTTGAAAGTTATTGGGTTAATGTTATTTTTTTGTAAGAAAATAGTGTTTTTTGGTGTTTTGAAATATAAAATTGTTTGCATAACATATTTTTTGTCTGAAAATCTGAAAATCGTTATTAAAGATACGAAGATACCGGACAAGTGATCGTTTGGATAAGAGTCCTATTTAACAATTATACTCTATCTAATCTTTTATAAAACTTATTTTACAACGGGTGATTATAAATTAACTGCACATCTTTTATAAATTATTACTATATATACTAAACATGGGAAATGTTACTGTTCAAAGCACTGTAACTACAATGTTTTATCCACAAACTAAACAAAATAGTCCCTAAAGTTTAACTGTGTTTACAAACTTGGTCCTTCAGGGACTAACGATGTAATATAGTTGAACTTTTAAGGACCGGTACATAAATACATATATACATTTATCAAAAATATAACGGGTCCACAACACTCCCGTAATAGCACACGGGATCACCCACTCATTATCTACTAAAATAGGGGTATTTCTTTTAATAATATTGGTTAAGAAGATAATCTCTAAGTTATTGGAATTGAAAGTGATTAGATTAATGTTATGTTTTTGTAAGCAACTAGTGTTTTTTTGGTGTTTTAAAATATAAAACTGTTTGCATAACATATTTTTTGTCTGAAAATCATTACTGAAGAGACGAAGATACTGGATAAGTGGTTTGGATAAGAGTCCTATCTAACGATTATACTCTATCGAATATTTTTTTTAAAACTATTTACAACGGTGTGATTATAAATTAACTACACATATTTAATTTTTTGAACGACAACTAATGTCAAATCAGATACACAACGAATCAATCACTTTAGATATGTCAAATAATAAGACCTTTCACTAGATGGCAACTCTACATCTTTTACAGCAATAAAAAGAGATGATGTAGGTGTAACGGTTGACTGAAAAGCCTTAAAAACTTTAACTATATATAAGCATTAAGAAAAGTACTACTGTAATAAATAACAAGTCAGGTAAAATCGTAAAATAAACTTACTTTCTTAGTTTTCTCATCAACCATGAACTCATCATGCTTGGCAACATTAACGACCTGAAAAGTAGGTTTGGAAACAACACTTTCATCACTGGTATAAGAATCCTGTTCACAAAAAATATATCATTAATAAGAAAGAAAGATTAATACATGAATGAAATCAGAAATAAATTCCTCGTGCAGACTTACACAATCATCAACCATAGGAGACGAAACAAAAGACTTATTACTTGCCATTGGAATGAAAGAAATTTAGATTTGGGAAACTTAAATAAGTATGAATGTGATTAAGTCGGTATTTATAACTAAAAATCGCACGTCCTACATTTAAACACGAAGTTATTATCCTTATTATTTGGGCGCCACAATTTAAATAAAGGGATTAAGTCGTAGAATAACAATGTACTTTTCAAAGTGTATCGTTTTTGTACGTGTACTTTTTTAAAGTTGTAGAATAGCAACGTACTTTAATAAATGTTTCAATTTGGTACGTGACGATAACGTGTCATACCCGAAAGTCTGATACGTGGCACCATTTATAGCGTGACACGTCATCGTCACGTACAAAATTGGAACACTTATGAAAGTACATTGCTATTCTACAACTTTAAAAGGCACAAGTACCAAAACGGTACACTTTGAAAAGTATATTGCTATTCTACGACTTAATCCCTTATAGAAACAAAAAAATTATCCTCTGCATCACACTTGAGAGAAATAAAAGAATTTAAAAACGTGAAGTAGTTGTTATGTGCTTCGCACCCCACAATAAGAATACACGCATAATTCTCTAAGCAAAATTCAGACAGTTTTATGCAGTTTTTTACACATCCAACGGTGAATAGCATGTGAGACCAAATTTTACGGCTACTATCAAATCTGCAATTATTACAACCATGAATAAAAGTTGAAAGATCCAACGGCTGAGAGAGCGTTGACCACTTATTTTGGTCAAACAAAACGACAACAATAATAAAAGGCAATATGTATTTAACTCGGCACAATATTATTTAGCATGTATTAATTTTTCTTCTTTCTTTATTCAATAGACCAACAATTAATTTTTTCTAAAAAAGTAACAATTAAATTTTTCTGTATGTACTAAATGACCAATATCATATCATGTTACGAAAGATTTAGGTGATTTGTGTATTTAATAGGAAAAATGTTAAATTGATACAAGCTAGAGTTAGCTAATAAGATTAATATGGCAGAAAATATTAATTACAAATCAATTATGCCAACGATATTCACTATTTTTACTAATAAAAAGTAGATCTCTTTTTTCTTTTTTTTTTGAAAACTTGAATCTTAAAACTTAAGGGCCCGTTTGGTTTGTAAAAGGATTTGAAATTGAATTTGAGTTCGGTTTGAATCAAAGAAAATGAAGTAAGAGAAAAAAATATATATTTTTATTAAAAAGTTTATTTTAATAGTTGATAAATAATTTATTCTATATATGGAATAAAACCAAACGTCGGTGCACTATTTTAATAATTTTATAACGTTATTTTAATATTACGCCAGGTTTAGTTGTGGTCGTTGTGGGCTTTGACCTGGGCCAAAGCGTGGGCTGGCAAAATTGATCCAAAGTGGTATACCTTTGGTCTTTGTTAGTGCGTTACATATATGCCTCTTCGTTTTCTATCGTTGAAGGTTTTCTCAATTTTACTTCTCTCTGCGCATTTTGAGTAGGTACGCCCGTTTTTTGTGAATGATTGATTGTTGAATGTTTGGTTTTGCTGCTGTTGATTTGTTATTGCATGTTTATTCTTGGTTATTTCTAATGGGTTTTTCATTGCGAAAGTGCTTATGTTGTCTAGGATGTTTTGTGTTTCTAAGTTTTTGCTACTTTCTTGCATGCACTTTGTTTAGTCTATTGATCTCTGGTCTGTCAAATAGTCTGTTGTGTGTTGGTGGTTTTAGGTTAGTCTTATGTGTAGTGTCAGTAGTTGTAAGTATGAGAACCAAAGGTAGTGCATGCAAACGAGTTGGTGGTGTTGGTGAGTCTCCTCAAAATTTGGAGGTCAGTTGATTGTAGAGTAATTCGTACGACCAGGCCTTCGATGGTGATCGAAGGGTATGAGGGGTGATATGCTTGTGCCAAACTTGTAGTCAATCTGCAATAAGAAATAGTAGACACTTCATTAAGTGATTGCGCAGGGGTTGGGCCCTGCGAACCACCTCCGGCGTGAGAGTAAGTATGTGATATGAGTTGTAAATAATATGATGTATGTGAAATACTGTGTTGAGTGAACATACCATTGAAATGACTCGTCCAACCTATTTATAGGTGATGAAAATAGCTTGGAGAGTGTTAGCACACGTTTAGGAGATCATGGGGGCGTCCCCTGATTTGTGGTAACCGCTAGGGCTTCATCCCCACTATCTCGGACTTGGCGGGGAAGCTAAGGACATAGTGGGAACGTGGGGGAAGACCAAGTCAAGGTTCTTATTTGTCTTGGCATCTTCAAGGGAAGACACCGAAGGGCATAGGCCTTCGGCTGGCGGATTCCCAACTGGTAACCATGTCAATGATGAATGGTTTTACGGCACCAATGACTTATGAAAAAAGACTTGGGTCTTCGTAATGCAATTTCGACTGAGGCCGAAGGGGGGTCCTTCGACCTGATCGGAGGGTACGTCATCAAGCCCCCCAGTCGAAAGTGATATGTACGAACGAGAAATATTGCTTACGACTCAGAAACAGAGACGAAACTACCTCTTTGTCACAAAAACGAACGAAGATGAAAAGTCTTGCATCTGTTGACCGTAATTAATGCCAACAATTATCCTAACCACCCCTTTTCCTCGGTAAAAGTAAACGTCCTTTCAAAATTTAAACTAGTATTGAAATCCGGTGATAAGGAGATAATTGTGACACGTGTAGGGCCAAGATTTATCATATGTAGGGGTATATAAATTTGAAAAACAAAAACCCTAACATAATTTTAACTTCTGCCCAAGTTTTTCACCTACTAAAACCTCTGCCTATCAAGCCTTCGATCAAACAAGGTAAAGTATTTCTTCAAATCTTGTTTTCAAATAATTTATTGTGGATCAATGTCAACCAATAAAAAGTTTGTAATCAAGCAACAAGGTTGCACCTTAACACGGGAGGAGCTCAAAGCGTTCCTCACCGATTACCCAATTCCAAAGGAACATAAAATCATGCTGCCTAGTAGAAATCAATGGATATTTGATGCCCCTGAAAACTATGTAGGCATGTATACCCATGCATTCACCACTTCCAACCTTAAGATACCTTTGCACCCTATGATCTTAGAATTCCTCCGGTATTATGAGGTACACATTTCTAGGTTCAACCCTTTTGGCCTAGCCAAGCTTACGACATACATTGTTATGTGCAAAGCTTATGGGTACGAACCATCATTGACTGTGCTTAGGGGTTTTCTGAATCTATACCCGGGAGGAGATTGGTTGACCTTGGCCAAAAGGGGTGAAAGGGATGTGCCCATTCTGATAGATAGGCCTTTTACGAACATAAGAAACTGGAAAGGTAAATTCTTTTATATCCAAAACACCATTATCCCTCCGGCATACTCTGCATTGTTAAACCCAGAATTTCAATATGATGAAAAAAGGTTCAACGATCCATTGCCCTATACTGTGAGAAGAAACCCTTTGTATCAGCGTTTGGCTCGTCATCCAGCTAATTGCCAAACGTTCCCCGAGCCAATTCTTTTCATGGCTGGCATTGCTGAAAGATGGGAGGGGTCTCCTTTGGTACCTGAGATTATTTGTGATGGAGAAAGTATGTACTTTTTTGATTAAAATAAGAAGTAAAAACTTATCTTTCTGATATTTATCTTATTTGCTTCTTTGTGCAGAGATGTCGTTCAGGAACTTTGTGGTGGCTGGTGGTGCAAAGGAAGTAAGCTTCCTTCCAAAGAATCCCCAAGAGACAAGCTATGGCGTGGGCTCCCCATCAGTGTCCATAAACAACAATGATGTGGAAGCCCAGCCCATCGAGCATGTATCGTCTGCTCCTCCGTCAAAGGAACCCATAGATGTGGAAGATCAACTTGTAGAGAACGTTGCTGACTCTGACGAACCAGTCTCCGAAGGACAGTTGGCCATCGTAGGACCCTCCGGCATAGGTGAGAGGGTCTGAAGCAGGAAAGGTGGCAGTGCTAAAGCTGTGAAGTCTGCTTGGAAAAGGAAACTCATCCTACCTACTCCTCCCTCTCGAACTAACCGGCAAAAGAGTGCCCAGGTTAAGGCTGTGGAATTTCCAGCCATCGAAGGGCCCAGCGGAGATGATATCCATGGTAAAGTTTCTTACCTGCGAAACAAAATTAGGTACCAACAATAATATATTAACGAATGTACATATGTTACAGGACTTCCTGATACGAAAGAACTTCCTTCTCCCCTAGCTTGTCACCAACTCGTGAGCCATGTAATCCCACCCAAGTGGAAGGGGGTGATGGATAACATGTCCATAGAAAGGCTCTGCGACCTTCATGACAAAAGCTATGTCTGCCAGTGCATGCTAGACAACCAACTCAATGCTAGGACAAGGGAATTGCTCCGTGCTGTCACCAAAGCTCGAGAAGAAATGGATGTTATGCTGAGAAGGGAGAAGGCTAGGGATCAGAAGTATGCAGACCTGGAGAAGAAGTGTGAGGATGCATTGGAGGATTTTGACAAGAACCCCTTGGTGCAAGATCTCAGGGCTGAGAATGAAAAGCTTAAAGGTCAGCTGGCAACGAGCGAGGCTGAATGCAGCAGGCTAATTGTCGAAGGCTCAATGATCGTTGGCTATAAGGAGCAGATATCTGTTCTTTCATCCAAGTGTGGAGGCCTCGAACAAGAGAGGGCGAAGTTGTTGGACCAAGAGATCAAGCTCTGAGAAAAGGTGGATGGGTTAAACCTTCGTCTGAAAATGCTGAAGAAGGACAGGGTAGACTTGGTAACCAAGGTGATCCCCTATGTTGCTATGGAACTTTACCATAGCGATGATGTGGGGATTGCCATTGGGAATGTGGTGAATGCTGCCATTTTCCATGGCAAGTGTACCATTTTGGAGGAGATAGCCAAGACTGGGGAACCGGTGGTGCTGGAGAAAATTCCTTACTACAGGGAAACTCATGAAAAAGAGTATGATGATGCAGGTAATCAATTAACCGCTTTAGAGTTCCCTTTCCTTGCAGATGTGACGAAGGACCCAGCGGCCTCAATTGAGGACCTGCTGGCCAAGAAGCCAAGGACAGTCCAACCTCCGACTTCCTCCAAGAAGACTCCGTCACCCAAGGTTCCTTCTCCAGGTTCAGCTGATCCCACTCATTCCAAGGTTTGATGAAGGCAACCATGTGGTTGTAATTTGATCCCCAGGGTGGTATGTACCATGTTTAAAACAATTGTCTGTGTTCCTTTCCAGGCTTCGTGCCTGATGAAACAATTAACATATGGTATGTGTGATGTAGGCTACGGCCTAAGACAATATTTTATTTTGTTGGATCGTTAAGGCTACGACATGTTTTAGACTAGTTAGACTAGTCAGTAATCTACCTTGAAGCCACTAGGGCTCGAATTTTACCATGTGTGATTCTTCTCTTATTATTTTTACTTGCGTAAAAAATATTTTTTACAACCTAAGGCGTATGGTAGATGCATAGCCTCATTGTGTGTAGTTACTTCACCAAGAATATTAGCAATCGTATAATTTGACTGCTGACAGAGGGTCGCGACCCACTCCGTCTTGATCCTTTGGGCAGCGAAAGGCTTACAATACCTTAAGGCCATATAGGAAAGTTAATGTGAAGTTGAGATGGATGTTATGCATATGAGCAAGACATGTTGTTTAGTCTTTGTACATCCCTTCGACATTGAAACTTATAAAGCGACTTGGTGGACAAATCTTTGTTGTATTGAACGAAACAAGAGATTTGAGGGAAATGCGTTATATCATTAAGTGGGTAGGGAGAATTACATCATTTTAAGAAATGAATACTAGACGCCTACCATTAATGCTTCTTTCCCCAAGTGAGAAGAATGCAAATACATTAATTGAAAGCAAAGTAAAAAATGTCCTTAGACATTGTAAGTTTCATACGTAGAACTTACGAAGGTTAGTGCCATTCCAGGTTCTATCAATAACATCTCCATCCAGGGTTTCCAGCTTGTAGGCTCCGTTGCCATATGCTTCCTTAATAACGTAGGGCCCTTCCCATGTAGGTCCTAGTTTACCCTGGTACTCAGCTTTACTTGCGCTGTTGAGTCGGAGGACGTATTCCCCTGGTTTGAAGGTCGAAGGCTGAACCCGACTGTTGTAGTATCTTTCGATTTTTTGCTTATGGATAGCCTCCCTGATTGAGGCTATTTCCCTTCGTTCTTCGAGAAGGTCTAGGTTGCTTCGGAGTCTTTCTTCGTTGTCTGCTGCCTCGAAGTTCATGACTCTTTCTGTTTCGACACTTACTTCCGAAGGGATGACAACTTTCGTGCCATATGTCAAGCTAAAAGGCGTCTCCCCATGACTTGACTTTGTATGCGTTCTGTGAGCCCAAAGTACTTGAGGTAGTTCATCTACCCAACCGTGGTGACTATAACCCAGCCTTCGTTCTATTCCTTCTATGATGTCTCTGTTGGTAACTTCCACTTGTCCATTACCTTGAGGATGGTAGACGGAAGTGAAGGATTGTTTTATATTCAGGCCTCTGCAAAACACTGGGAATACCCCTTTGGCGAACTGCTTCCCATTGTCTGAAATGATTATGTGAGGTATTCCGAACCGACAGATAATATGCTCCCACACGAACTTTTCCATGTGCCTTCCTGTGGTGGATGCCAAAGGCTTTGCTTCCACCCATTTAGTGAAATAATCGATGGCCACGACCAAGAACTTTACTCCTCCAGGAGCAACTGGCAGAGGACCTACAATATCTATCCCCCATTGGCTGAAGGGCTATGCGGAGGTTACAGAGGTCATATCTTGTTTTGGTAGCCTTGGAACCCTTGAGTGAACTTGACAGCCTTCACATTTCTGAATGATGTCGACGGCGTCCCTGTGCATCGAAGGCCAGTAATACCCGATCCTCATGATTTTAGAAACAACGGAGCGGGGTCCTGCGTGAAGCCCGCAGGATCCTTCATGTACTTCTTGAATGATGTTGGCGGCTTGCCTAGGTCCTACACAGCGTAGCCATGGGGAAAGAAAGGACCTTCGGTATAAGTAGTTCCCTATGATTCTGTACTGTGGTGCTTTGATGCGAACCTTTCGAGCTAACTTCTGATCTTCCGGCAGTATACCACTTATTAGATATTCTCTTATCGGAGTCATCCAATTTGAGTCTTCCTCCTGTATTACGTCAGACACCTCCTTTCGGACGATGGACCTATCTGCCAACACTTCGACCAGAACTTACTTAGTTAAATGAGCAAATGCCATTGATGCCAGTTTGCTAAGTGCATCCGCCTTCTTGTTTTGATTTCTCCGAACATGCTCTATGTTGTAGGATGCGAACCCTTCGAGCATTTCCTTGGCCTTATCCAGATATTGCTTGATCACAGGTTGTCTTGCCTCGTAGGAGCCTTTTATCTGGTTGGCCACCAGTTGAGAGTCAACGAAAATAGCCAAGTCTTCTACCTCCATGTCTTTGGCCAATCGAAGGCCTGCTAGCAAGGCTTCGTACTCTGCTTCATTGTTCGTAGCGTCGAATTCGAAACGGAGTGCATAAGTGTACTCCTTCCCTTTGGGATCAACGAGCATGAGACCTGCGCCAGAACCGTCGGAGCTGGAGGCTCCGTCAGTATAAAGCTTCCACCCTTCGACCGCTTTATCAAGTTTCTTTTCGGCAACCGTTGTGTCATGTTTTAGTTCGGGGGTGTTTCTACTAAGAAGTCTGTCAATATTTGCCCTTTGACCGAGTTTCTACCCTTGTATTCAATTTCGTGCTCTCCTAGCTCAATATCCCATTTAGCTATCCTTCCAGATTTCTCCGGCTTCGAAAGTATCTGCTTAATTGGTTTGTCAGTAAGTACGGTTATGGGGTGAGCTTGGAAGTACCTTCGAAGGCGTCTTGCAGCATGGACCAAGGCCAAGATTAGCTTCTCCAATGCTGGATAATTTAGCTCAGCTCCCTGTAGAACCCTGCTAACGAAGTAGATTGGGATTTGCATCTTTTCCCTTTCTGCCAATAACACAACGCTGATGCTTTCGAAGGAGGCTGCGATATACATGAACAATACTTCGCCTTTGATTGGGGCTGTAAGTGTAGGTAGAATAGCCATGAAATCCTTTAGCTTTTGGAAGGCTGCTTCTGCATCCATACTCCACTGGAACGTCTTTTTGTCTGTGCATCCTTTGAGTGTTTTGAAGAACGGCAAAGATCTGTCTGCACCCTTTGACAAGAACCTGCAGAGGGCTGCTAGCTTCCCGTTCAGACTTTGCACTTCCTTTAGGGACTTAGGAGGCTGCAAATCCTTTATGGCCTTAACCTTTGAAGGATTGGCCTTAATACCTTGCTTGGTGATCAGATGCCCCAAGAATTGTCCTTCTTCCACACCGAAGGAACATTTCTTGGGATTTAACTTCATGTTGATGGCGCAAAGCTGGTCGAAGGTTTCCTTGATGTCGGAGAGCATGTCCTCCTCCGATCTACTCTTGATGATCATATCATCTACGTACGCCTCCAGATTCCTACCTATCTGCTTGTGGAAGGCTTTGTCCACTAAACGTTGGTAGGTGGCACCTGCATTTTTCAAACCAAAAGGCATCTTTTTGTAACAATAAACGCCTTTTCCTGTAAAAAAGGCCGTCTTCTCTTCGTCCTCTTCCGCCATTTGTATCTGATGGTAACCCTTATAAGCGTATAGGAAACACTTCAGCCGAAACCCTGACAAGGATTCCACCTTCCAATCAGTTTCTGGCAGAGGGTAGCAGTCCTTCGGACAGGCTTTGTTAATATCTGTAAAGTCCATGCACATTCGCCATCCTCCATCATGCTTCTTGACCATCACCGGATTGGCCACCAAAGTTTGATACATCACCTCTCTAAGTATGCCTGCTGTTACAAGTTCGTCCACTTCTTTGCATGCGGCAGCATTTCTTTCAGGAGCCAGGCTTCGACGCTTTTGTTTGATGGGTTCAATATGTTTGAACTCATTGAGCTTGTGTTCAGTGCCGAAGGGCTTTCCATCTATGGTGAGAGTTCTGGGGACCCCCGTCATGTCAGAGTAGGTCCATGCGAAGACATCTGCATTAGCACGTAGTACCTTTTCCAATTCTGCTTTAAAGGAGGTTGGGAGCTGCTTTCCGATTACCACCGTCTGATTAGGGTAGATATCATTTACCACAATGCGTTCTTCAGCGTCAGTACAACTGAGAACATCCTTCGGAGGCTCTTCCGAAACCTGTTTGATCCTTTTGCCTACTTCCGTAGGCTCCTTCACCTTATAGCTGGAGAAAACCGTTCCAATGCCGAAGGCTGTTTGGAATTTGATCGCGGCATGTATGGTTGAGACAACGATGCCCATCTTATGCATTGCCGTTCTCCCTATCAATAGGTTATAGGGAGATTCAGACCTTACGATCGTGAAAACTAGAGTTTATGTTCTTTTTAGCCTTCCTTTTCCAATCGTAACCTCTATAGGGACTTCTCCCAAGGGCCATGAGTGTTCCCCTGAGAACCCTACTAAGGGTACCTTCGAATCTACTCTCTTCGACCTTATCGAAGGCTTGAGCTTTAGAAAACAGCGTTCGTAGATTACTTCACAGGAGCTACTGCAGTCGAGGTAGGCCCTGTTTACTTCTCTGTTGGAGATCAAGACCTTGATGACCACGGGGTCATTTGAAAGAACTTTCCCTGTGATTGAAGGAAAAGTGACATCTCCTACTCCGCATAAGGCTTCCTCCGCTTCTTTCCTCTTCAAACCAGAGTCCTCCTTGTACACCATGAGGATGGGTGCTTCGGCAGGTGTGGTATCTTTCCCCAACTGTGTGTCGGAGATTTTGTCTTTACCTTTCTTTATACCCTTCACCAAATGTCCCAATTGGCCGGACTTCACGGCCTCTTCTATCTGTTTCTTGAGTTCTCTGCAGTTGTTGTGTCGTGTCCGTAATCGTCATAGAAGTAGCAGAATTTGGAAGTATCTCTGGGCCTTCCTCTGTTTGCCAAGTGAGGAGGAGGATCAAAGGTCTTTGTCGCCTTTTCCGTAGCAAGTATCTCCCTTGGAGATTTGGACAGATTAGCCAAGAGCCCATGGTTGATGTTTTTGTGGTACGGTGTAAACCTGTCCCTGTTTTTGTGTTTGTTCCTTGATCCTTCCTACGAAGGATGCTTCGGGGCTTTATTGTGACTTTCTTTATTTTCGACCGGAGCCCCATTGGTAGACACTTATTTTGCTTCGATCCAGGTGTAAGCCTTCTCCACCAAACCCTTATAGGTTGCAGGGAGGTCAGTGGAGAGGAATTCAACCAAACTTCTGTTTCGTAGGCCATGCACGAAACCTGAGATGCGCTGGTCCTCATGCAAGCCCATTATCTGTAACGTGTCATCGGTGTATCTGGTGATGAAAGCTCTGGTGCTCTTGTTCTCCTTCTGCTTGATGTTGTGCACTGTTAAGTGCGTTCTTGTAAACTTTTTCTGTTGACTGAAATGTGATCTGAACTTGGCCTTGAGATCATCCAAATTCACAATGCTACCTGGTTTTTGCCCGTTCCACCATATACGAGCGGAGTCTCGTAGGGTGTATGTAAACATGTGACAAGCAACAGGCATAACCCACTTCTGTATTCTAATAGCCCCTTCGAACAAGTGTAAAAAGTTATCCGGATCCCCTTTCCCATCGTAGGTACCAATATGTGCGGGCATTTTCAACCCATCAGGCAAAGGGTAGTCTTCTATCCATCTTACGAAGGGTGTTGTGGAGCCCATGGGCTCCGAATAAAGGCAGTTATAAGGTGGCATGTAGGTAGGGGCAGCATTGTACGGGTTATGATTTGGAGGTATTCCAACAGGGTTTTGGTTAGCATATTGAGGGTAAGCAGTAGGTATATAAGGTGGGTGACTTCCGACAGGGTACGAAGGGTATACCATAGGTTGCCCATAGGGCATACTTCCGTATGGTTGAGTAAAACTAGGGTTGCTAGCCTGCCCATTAGGTGGGGGATAAACCCCTTGAGGGTAAGATTGAGCCTGAAAAGGAGGGTACATACCATGAGGAGGAAGATTTCCTCCCCCATTCATTTGAGATAGATTGCCTTCTACGCCGGATGCGTGAGAAGGCTGCAACGGAACCCCTGCCTCAGTTCTTCCCATATGAGCCGCCAAAAGTGGTGGCAAATTAACCTCCGTAGCATCCCTTCGGTGACTCCTTCCATTGGAGCCTTCTATCGTACCTTCCCGTCTAGTCGGAGCCCTCTCCGGAACGTCTTCAAAACCAACCGACCTTCCACTAGGCCTTCGACTGCTCGGAGACCCAATCCTTAGCACTGAGAGTGTAGCCCCAGGAGCCAAGGGCCTAGTCTCCATTTCCAACTCTTCGTCATACTCATCGCTTGAGTATTCTAACTCCCTACGCATCTCCACATTCCGTGCTTGCCTCCTTCGAGCCCTTAGTAAAGACTCTAATGCTTCGATGTTAGCTTCGAAAAACGCTGGACTAATTACCGGTTCAGGGTTAGCCGAGGTTGAAGCATGGTTGTTGGGAGTTATTTCAGGGTGAGATCGTGTGGTAAAAGTGGATGCGGTTATATTGGGAAGGTTGTTAGGATCATTGACTGGGATTGGTGTCAAGGTCGAGAAACCCGGAGGGGGTGTATCTTCTATTCCTTGATTCATGCCGTAAAACTAGTGAGAGTGATTGACTGGGTGTAAGTTTGGAATAACGAGACCAATAGTAGCGGGTCCCACGGATGGCGCCACTGATTGTACAATAACTCGTACGACCAGGCCTTCGATGGTGATCGAAGGGTATGAGGGGTGATATGCTTGCGCCAAACTTGTAGTCAATCTGCAATAAGAAATAGTAGACACTTCGTTAAGTGATTGCGCAGGGGTTGGGCCCTACGAACCACCTCCGGCGTGAGAGTAAGTATGTGATATGAGTTGTAAATAATATGATGTATGTGAAATACTGTGTTGAGTGAACATACCATTGAAATGACTCGTCCAACCTATTTATAGGTGATGAAAATAGCTTGGAGATTGTTAGCACACGTTTAGGAGATCATGGGGGGCGTCCCCTGATTTGTGGTAACCGCTAGGGCTTCATCCCCACTATCTCGGACTTGGCGGGGAAGCTAAGGACATAGTGGGAACGTGGGGGAAGACCAAGTCAAGGTTCTTATTTGTCTTGGCATCTTCAAGGGAAGACACCGAAGGGCATAGGCCTTCGGCTGGCGGATTCCCAACTGGTAACCATGTCAATGATGAATGGTTTTACGCCACCAATGACTTATGAAGGACTTGGGTCTTCGTAATGCAATTTCGACTGAGGCCGAAGGGGGGTCCTTCGACCTGATCGGAGGGTACGTCATCATCAGTGATCAACAAAGAGATTTAGGTAGTGTTTCTTGTGTTGCGCACAATTTGGTTGGGGTTCAGGAGAGTGTTGTAGATGGTGTGAGATTGAGTGGGCAACATAGAAGTTTAGGTGGTGTTTCTTCTTCGGCACATGGTTTGGTTGGGGTTCAGGAAAGTGGTGTAAGTAGGTCTACTAATGATGTGGATACGACGTTGGTGAATGGTAGTCGTGTGGAGGACATGAGGGGTGGCTCAGATGTTTTAGGTATTGCGTGGGGAGATAAAGGTCTTTCGAAAAGGAAGTCTTCCTGCATTGCGCTTGATGTTTCACAAGAATGTCAGGTCCCTAGCAAGAGAATTTGCACTTCGGATGTTGGTGTGCATGCTTTGATTGGTGCTCGCCATCTTTCTACAGGTAGTTATGGCGTTTCCTTTTATTTGGCACTAATTTACTTTGGATTATGGGGTTGACGTGGTTATAAGTATTGTATAATTTTGTTGATCGTTGTAGGTGTTTTGCCTGATTGTGTGCCTCCAGACAATGTGATGGTTACTCCAAATGTAGGAACGCACATACAGGCTATGGTAGGTGGTGTGTCGCGATGTGCTGATCATGAAGTACATGTATCAGTTCCTTGCAGTGAACCTCGACATTTAGCGAGTGTGGATACTGCGAGTGACGGTATAGCTTTTGTACATGAAAGTGACCGCCAACAGAACTCTCAGGGGTTTCTCGGTGTTTTTCATACGCATGGACAAGGGACGCCAGGCGGGCCGTCTAAAAAAAGGAGGTTGTTAGCAACGCATACAAGTGTCAATCTTGGAATGGGTTCTGATGCCATTCCTGTGCAACATTTATGGAAAACGGATAATAATGTAGGCCATGTGGATTCCGCTGCTGCAATTGCTTGCTCAAGTTTGGGACCATTAGCTCAAGGTGGCTCGCTTTCAGTGGTGCCGGTAATTCTCTACATGTATCAATAGCTCCGGATGTAGATGTTGGAACGGCTTCAGATAACTTCTTAGGTTTGATTGTCACTGATAAGGTTTTAAAAGGTACCATTTTGAGGGGTCGTTTAAGTCCTTATTTGATCACTTTTGTATCCGTTATTGCTTAATATCGTTCCTTTTCACTTTTTAGGTCTCTTGAAGGCAAAATGCTGGAATGGCACTTATTTGGACGAAAAGGCGCGAATATATGAAGAAAATGGCCAAAGTCAAAATCGAGACACTCACAGTTGCTGAAATTAGAAGACGACGGCGTCAGGTGCTAATGGCGACGCCGTCCCAAAATTATTGTGACGGTCCAGAACCCAAAACTCGTATTTTCAAGTGACGACGTCTAGTTGTAAAAGAGTAGGCCGTCGCTACTCAGACGGCCTAGATGCAATCCAGACGACGTCAGAAGCTGAAGAGGACGGCGTCACGGACATAAGGTGACGCCGTCGCAAGGTTAACGTGGCCAAGACGAAACCCTAATGACGGCGACACGACGGCGTCACTAAACATAAGGTGACGCCGTCGCATATGTAATCTTATATATAGAATCCGAATTTTTCAGTCTTTGGTGGAGAGTCTTTGGAGTAAAAACCTAAAACCGAACCTAAGGTGTCTTGTACAGTATTTTAGGGTTTTAAACCCTATCTTACATCAAGATAAGTCTTTACTTCATTAATTCAATTATGTCTTTGATTATTTGTGTGTATGCTTGCATGTTCTCCATGTCCGGCTAATTTATTTGTGTGTTTGCTTAGAAAGTATGAAACTTAATTATTGAATATTGATTGGTTGTTTCTTATCTTAGTTGATTAATGATCTAGTAATGCGATAGGTCATTCGTTGTGTACTTAATGCTTGATTCATCTTTGTGAACCTTAGAATATAATTACCTGAGTAGTTGTAGGCTAAACCATCCAAAGAGCGCCTTAGAGTAGGAGTTTATCATCCCTAGTGGGTTTGTAGACGAGACCCTTTGGTAAGTTCAAAGAGTTAGGGAGAAACGCATACCCTACAACTTTAGACACACAACGCAACTAGGAATAAGGACGTGACAATTCAACCACCAATAGAAGATAATTAAGGAGTAATACAAACTAAGTAAACACATCTTTAACTTATCATACGAGCACACATTAATTAGACATAGACTCCCACAACCTTAGTTTAGATAATTAGATAATAGTAGAGTAATCGGTAGAAATACCAACCCCCCAAATCCAATACCCGAGATTCGTACCTTTCCATTTCATAAAATATAAAAAGATACAAAAATAATCTTCCTCAACCTTAACCTTAGCGTAGTAACTCCTTACTAGCATTCCTATTCCCCTAGAGAACGATATCAATACCCGTGGCTTACCCTAATTACTACACTACAACGATTAGGTTCACTGCCTAGGGTGTTATAAAACTTGCTCGAAGAAAAGGAAGTTTCCTTGACCCCGAACGACGCGTGTAGCGTTATCAAGTTTTTGGCGCCGATGCCGGGGAATAGAATAGCTAGTTAGTAGTCCACCTCGTTTAGGTTTCTTTGCTTGATTCCTATCAAGTAAACTTTTTTCTCTTTTTTTTAGCTTTCTCTTAGTCTATCCCCCTTCTTCGTGACCTTTGTTCGTAACCATTTTCATTGATTATTCCGTTAGCCGTTATGGAGAACGCGAATCTGCCAAAACTTTCACCCAATCAACGAAATCCACTACATAATCTACCCTTTCCACTCCAAAATGAGATCTTGAGGTTCCAGCAACATCATGATGAATCCTTTCCTGAGGCTTGGACTCGAATTAAATATTTATTACAAAAAGTCCTTTATCATGGTATTGACTTACTGTTTCCACTACAATTCTTTTATACTCGTATCGCCCACGAAACCCAAAGGAGACTTGACTATATAGCGGATGGGGATATTTGGGGACGTGGTGTTCGAATTGCATGGGAAACCTTTGAGATTCACGCCCAATTCAGAAGTGGAACATGGGACCCAAAAAACGAATCTTTAGACCTATTTTCAATTTGGAAACTTCGGTCGGAAAGGTTGTTTAGGAAGGAGATGATTAAAGTTGAGGTACCAAGGTGCATGTCATGGTTAGGCGCTACCACAATACAAAATGAATACATAAGTGATTTTGATAAGATGGAGGATAGAGTAGAAAATCCAATCCCATCGGATAACCCACAAGTCCTACCATCACTTGAGAAACACACACCGCCTATGATTTACCCGAAAGTAGTAGAAGAAACTATAGGAACCCTAATAAAGGTAGAACCTTTGGACCGACCACAAGTAGTGGATGTGGGTTTGAACGCTTGTAGTGATGACCTTTCTCTTAGCCCTAAGGAAGTTCCTAGTTTTGATGAACCAGAGCCTCAACCGAAACCCTTACCCAATTTTCCGTCTTTAGATGTGAATCTTGGAATTGAATTAGGCTCCAATCCACCCATCAAAATAGATAGTCCGGGTAGTTGCTTGATAAAAGTGGTAAACTCTAGGCCATGTAGAGTGGAAGCTAATATAGGAGTAACCCATGACCTTACACACTTATATCACCCATTCATGGTTGATAACAAGAAACACTATGGGTTTAAACCGGGTTTATTAGGTCAAGATGGTTCCTTAACTAAGAATCTTTTGAAGTTGATAGAAGATGATCCATTTTTAGGAGGGAGATTTAATTCACCCGCTACACAAATAGACTTAGGTAAAGTTATAATGAATGGAGCACACTCCTTTGAGCATATAAATCACCCATCAACCTCTCCTCACGTAGCAAATTTCTACCCTAAGGGTGTGTATTGCTACTATCACCCGCACTTAAACTTAAGTGTAGGAAAAACTTCCCCTTTATCTGTTAAATAAGGGTAGAGTCAGGCTCGTGACTCGAACAAAAACAAGCGCTTCTTGGGAGGCAACCCATGAGTATTTGTTTTTTCATTTTCATTTGTGTGTCATATATCTTTTATTAATTGTTTATTATCATGTTTGAATTTGTAAAAATGCTTTATTTTGTCTTTAACCTCGTCTTAATTACATATAAAGGTATTTTACATAAGGGATAAGTGTAGGGAGGATTACACACGTTTTCAAAAGAAACGTGAACATGAGAATTACAATTATTTAAAAGATATATATGTGTGTTTGTTAGAGTCAAATGCTTGTATCGAGTCATAATGGATGTTTTTGCAGAAATTTTTCTAGATTCTAAAGATGTAAATTTTCCAGAATTTTTTTCAGAAAATCGCAGACCAGTTTTTGTCAGGATAACCTGACGGCGTCAGGATTGCAACCTGACGGCGTCAGGAAGGAGTAAAAACATCAGATTACTTTTTCTCGTTTTCTGAGCTACTTATAAATTTTTGGAATTTTCCAGGTCTTAATTTTCTTAGAAATTCTGTAAACATCCATTCCACAAGCATTATATCCTAGTTTAAATCGAGTCTTATATATATTATTACCGCCGATTTTACGCGAAGGTTTCGTTTGTTTTCTTCAAGTGTGCAGGTTTAGTTTGTCAAGAAGAAGTTACATAAGATTGGAGGAGCTTTTCACGCAATAATTCTTCTTGGAAAAGAGTTTAACCACCACTTTACACGGATCCTACCGAGCTAATCAGGGGAGTATTAGTTTCTTTCGTTTTTGATTACCTTCTTTTATCATAACTTTTATACTTTCGGGGAACATTGGGGACAATGTTCAGTTTAAGTGTAGGGAGGGAAAATAAAACGGGAACTTTGAAACTATGCTTATCCTTGATTATTTGCTTTGTCCAATTGTGATTGTGTAATAAACCATGAGAAAATGTCGGTTAGGGTAATTTTGGCACCAAATTTAAAATTTTTCATGACATATAGGAGTGGGCCATTAGTCTTAACAAAAGCGTCTCATGGATAGGAATTTGCATGACTAGCACAAAAACCCTTTACCACCTAAATTCCACCCAAAATGTGAGGATCGCCCTTAGATTAGTAGGAATTAAAGCATTCATCTTTAATGCTTAGAGTGTGAACCGGTAGTATAATAGATTCTAGAACTTGTTTTGTGATGCATCCCGAGTTCGCTAGTAAGACTACACTTGTGTAGTTAGGAATAACTAAATGATAAGAGGCATTAGGATAACCCTTGTTTGATACCTGTAATATAATTACTTCTTCCACATCGGTTGAGTAATTCACCCACACCCTTTGCGTTGTACTCATCTTTAGTACACGATACCCCTAGTTAACCCCTCAGAGCCTATCCTTTTCGCGGTTCTCGTGATGTTTCGGTTTTTCCGGAATATCAATGAAGAGCATTGTTTACACCCCACCCCCAAATATACACCCAAATCGCCTTAGCCTACCCCTTATGCACTCACTTTTAGTGCAAATGTTTGTTATCACCCTAAACCCTTAGTTCAATTATCTAGTTGCTTGCATAAGTTGCTAAGTCGAGTCATATCCTTTGTATACAGTTTTGGGATGATTGGGATTCATGGGAAAAGTTAAAGTTTATGAAATGACGGGAAGGGAACGTTAAATTCAAATTCCCTTTGTTTGCATAATAATGTACCCCAAGTGTTTTGATCTTTTCAAATCGGGTCAAATTAGTGTTAGAATAATAAAAACTCAAGTGTAGGGATGTGCCTATAAATCCCTAGTATTTTGATGTTATCGTAGAGGATGGTAGAGTAAAAGTGTATGAAAAAAAAAAAAAAAAAAAAAAAAACATACGGGCTACCATCCTACATCTATCCTTTAAATTTATGTTTGTTTATTTCAGTTATCTAGAGTTTAGAGTGTCGAGTCTTGGCTTAGCAACGCCATTCTTCATATGCAGTTAACATAAAGATTTTTGACTTACCACCACTAAATAGCCTATCCCACCAAACCCTTATTTCCCTACCGTAAGCCTAACATTACAACCCTTTAAAGACCTCTTTGATAGTATTTCCTAGGTGCTTACGCCAAAGCGATGGAGGTTTGATCTATTCTCAAGCCTATGGTAATCTATGTACTAGGACCGGTTAATGAGTGTTTATCTTCCATTTCCTATTTGTTATATTTCATATATACACCCGAGAGAGATGTGAGTATCCAAACACCCCATGTGAGGTGCTAGTATGTAATTTCCGTGCTTGTTATGACTTTTGCGGGGCTTATATGTGTTGTGGACCGTTTTGAATTAATGCTTCATGACCCCTAACTTATAAATTAATTGGCTAAAAGCACATTTGCTTGAGGACAAGCAAATAACAAGTGTAGGGATATTTGATAAGGTTTTAAAAGGTACCATTTTGAGGGGTCGTTTAAGTCCTTATTTGATCACTTTTGTATCCATTATTGCTTAATATCGTTCCTTTTCACTTTTTAGGTCTCTTGAAGGCAAAATGCTGGAATGGCACTTATTTGGACGAAAAGGCGCGAATATATGAAGAAAATGGCCAAAGTCAAAATCGAGACACTCACAGTTGCTGAAATTAGAAGACGACGGCGTCAGGTGCTAATGGCGACGCCGTCCCAAAATTATTGTGACGGTCCAGAACCCAAAACTCGTATTTTCAAGTGACGACGTCTAGTTGTAAAAGAGTAGGCCGTCGCTACTCAGACGGCCTAGATGCAATCCAGACGACGTCAGAAGCTGAAGAGGACGGCGTCACGGACATAAGGTGACGCCGTCGCAAGGTTAACGTGGCCAAGACGAAACCCTAATGACGGCGACACGACGGCGTCACTAAACATAAGGTGACGCCGTCGCATATGTAATCTTATATATAGAATCCGAATTTTTCAGTCTTTGGTGGAGAGTCTTTGGAGTAAAAACCTAAAACCGAACCTAAGGTGTCTTGTACAGTATTTTAGGGTTTTAAACCCTATCTTACATCAAGATAAGTCTTTACTTCATTAATTCAATTATGTCTTTGATTATTTGTGTGTATGCTTGCATGTTCTCCATGTCCGGCTAATTTATTTGTGTGTTTGCTTAGAAAGTATGAAACTTAATTATTGAATATTGATTGGTTGTTTCTTATCTTAGTTGATTAATGATCTAGTAATGCGATAGGTCATTCGTTGTGTACTTAATGCTTGATTCATCTTTGTGAACCTTAGAATATAATTACCTGAGTAGTTGTAGGCTAAACCATCCAAAGAGCGCCTTAGAGTGGGAGTTTATCATCCCTAGTGGGTTTGTAGACGAGACCCTTTGGTAAGTTCAAAGAGTTAGGGAGAAACGCATACCCTACAACTTTAGACACACAACGCAACTAGGAATAAGGACGTGACAATTCAACCACCAATAGGAGATAATTAAGGAGTAATACAAACTAAGTAAACACATCTTTAACTTATCATACGAGCACACATTAATTAGACATAGACTCCCACAACCTTAGTTTAGATAATTAGATAATAGTAGAGTAATCGGTAGAAATACCAACCCCCCAAATCCAATACCCGAGATTCGTACCTTTCCATTTCATAAAATATAAAAAGATACAAAAATAATCTTCCTCAACCTTAACCTTAGCGTAGTAACTCCTTACTAGCATTCCTATTCCCTTAGAGAACGATATCAATACCCGTGGCTTACCCTAATTACTACACTACAACGATTAGGTTCACTGCCTAGGGTGTTATAAAACTTGCTCGAAGAAAAGGAAGTTTCCTTGACCCCGAACGACGCGTGTAGCGTTATCAGTCACCGTTTAAAATTAGTCATTGCGTATGTGCTTTCATATGTTTAAAAAACTCTGGCTTATGAAAATTTCTTTTATATGTGTTGTAGGCCTGCCATGTTTTCCGTTGGACTTAGATTTCCGCGCGGGAGGTGTATCTGCAGCTCCTGCAACGAGAATGCCTACTTCTTTTGACATGAACTTCCAGACGGGCAGTATTTCTCACAGCGATGATACCTCTTTCCATCACATACGTCGACAACCTGCCATGGGTAGAGGAGCCAGTTCTAGAAAACATCGTCGTAGGCCAGAAACATTGCCTACTCCGGAACCACCGCTTATGCAAGCTGGTGCCCGCACCTCGGTTGGATCAGGTATGTGTCAGTTACATAATTTGTTCCTTGCATCTCTTCTACCTAGCAATCTTTAGGAACGTTTTTTCCTGATTAAGGTTTTGTTTTCAATCAGGATCGCCTAGAGAGTACATGAGGTACAGTCCTTGCAACCGTGTTTGTCGCCATTGTAGGGCTGTGTTCTGGGATGAGGAGAAGCTAAGTGCATCAACCGTATCGAGAGGCCCAATGTACAATCGGTGTTGTTTGGAAGGCAGGGTTAGGCTTGTAACAGTACGGGAATATCCTGCTATTGTGCATCAACTGTTTTCCAACGAACATTTTATGGAAAATATAAGAGCTTATAACCAGATGTTTGCAATGACTTCTTTGGGCGCTAATATAGACCAGTCTATAAATGTTGGGAGGGGACCTTATGTTTTCAAAGTCTCGGGGCAAATATATCATACGATAGGAAGGTTATGTCCGGTGCCCGGTTCATCTCCAAGATTTTTGCAGCTGTATATATATGATACAGATAACGAAGTTCAAAACAGGTTGGATCATTTTCAAGAGGGGGCCAGAAACGGTTTGAGACAAGAGATTGTGCAGGCTTTGATAGCAGTGCTCGATGAGAATAATGCTTTAGTTCAGCCTTTTAGAACGGTTAGGGACAAATTGCAACAACATGATGTGCCGTCGTTTAAGATCAGGCTATTCATTGCAACAAAGGCGCCACAATACGAGTTTCCGTCTGCAGATTCTATTGGGGCAATTATTTTTGATGATATGGAAGAGACCGAGAGCGATTTTGACATAATACTAGAAGCGCATTCTGGTGAGCCGCAAAGGATCAATAAACTGCACGCATTGTATATGCCAGCCCAGTTCCCTTTGTTGTTTGTGTTTGGAGAACAAGGTTATCACTTGGATTTGTACTATGTCAAAGTGTCAAACATCTACTCGCAGAGGAAAACGAATGTCCATGAAAACTTTCTATTGCTATCAATTGCATGATAGAGATGGTTATTACAACCTTTTGAGCCGTGGTGGCAAACTTTTTCAGCAATATGTTGTTACTGCGTATTGCAGTATAGAGCAAGAAAGAATGGATTTCATAAGACGTAATCAGTCTAACATTAGGGGGATTACTTGACTAGGTTGTATGATGCAATTTCACGTGGCGACGCTGATGGTTCAGATGCAGGTTCTAGAATCATTTTACCATCGACATTCACAGGGGGGCCACGTTACATGTACAACCATTATTTAGATGCTTTAGCAATTTGTAGGGTGCATGGCAACCCAGCTTTTCTTATAACGTTTACGTGTAACACAAGGTGGCCTGGGATACAAGAATATATGGCCGCGTATCCTCACCTTTCGGCATCCGATAGGCCTGATGTTATTGATCGTGTGTTTGAACGCAAGATTCACTCTTTCATTAAATATGTTCGAGATGCTAGACCCTTTGGCGCGATCAAAGCATGTATGGTTTGCCTACATTTGTTTCTTTTTAATACGATACATTGTCTTCCATGTTACATATCCTTTGTTATCTACTGTTTCACAGTTTCCAATCATGTTTTTTTTTTCATTTTTTTTTTTTTTTTTTTTTTTTTTTTTTTTTTTTTTTTTTTTTTAATCCAGTACTGTATGCGGTAGAATTTCATAAACGAGGTCTTCCACATACTCTTATGGATATCACGCAGATCTGAAACTATGAGTCCTGATGATGTTGATAGGTTTATAAGTGCGGAGCTGCCAGATCGGGAAGATGATCCAGAAGGGTTTAGAGTCATAACATAATTTATAATGCATGGTCCCTGTGGCGGGGCTTTTCCCAATGCGGTGTGTATGCGTGATAGGGGAACGTGCAAAACAATGTTCCCCAAGGAGTACTGTGAGGCGACATACTTTGATAATGCGGGTTATGCACATTATAGGCGTAGAGACAGGCAGATAGAAGTACAGCGCAATGGCGTTAGATTAGACAATGCATATGTAGTGCCACACAGCCGCGAACTATGCATGAAATTTTACGCACACATAAATGTTGAGTATTGTGGTTGGACTATGCTCATCAAGTATTTATTCAAATACGTCTCAAAGGGTACTGACAGAATAATTGCCCGGGTGTCTAGACAAATAGGTGATCCACCCGTTGACGCCTCTATTGCCTCAACTTCAGTTGCAAGCTCAAGCACTCGCATAGATGAAATCCAAAACTTCGTTGATGCGCGTTATATAGGGCCACACAAAGCTTGATGGGATATATTTGGCTTTGATATCCATAGTAGAGAACCCGCAGTTCAACTCTTAGCTGTCCATTTGGAGAATATGCAGCATATCTCTTTCAGAGCATCGCAAACAGTCCAATCCATACTTAACAACCCGAGTGCAAGGAGAACAACGGTAACCGAATGGTTAGCATTTAATGAAGCATGCACGATAGGTCGCCATCTAACGTATTTACAGTTTCCATCGGAGTTCGTGTGGTGATTCGTTATTTGTGAGTGTGGTGAAATAAACACAATATCAATATATCAAATTGACCGTAAAACTCAACAAATTAACCTTTTAGGAAAAGGGTTAACGTGCCAAATCTCACGGGTGTGATAAAAGTGATACCGGAAAAGTGATTTCCCGGGTCGTGTCCCAAGGAGGTGTGAATGGAAGGATTCGTCGAGTTTTGTGATTTATAACTTGAATTGGTTTTAATGATTTTGAATTTGATTACGTTTTCTACAATTTAAAGCACGGGAATGGAAATTAAGCATGTAAATCAAGGTAAACACTTATTTAACAACTAATTAATATAACAAACATTAAAACGAATCTAAACTATGGTCTAGGGAGCTAAAACACAAAAACGCGAAAACCCGAGCCCCGAAAGTGAAAATTTTGCAATTTTAAGGGATACGGGTGTGAAATCAATTTTCCTACGTCCTAATTGACTAAAAATAATTTTAGAAAAAGACCGGGTATTTTTTTGACTTTTAAATTATTTTCTACGAATTAAAAACTAAATTAATCTAATTAATTAATTAAAAATACTAAAAGTTTTGAGAAAAATCTGAAAAACTCACAAAAACTACTTCGATTAGTGTTGAGTCTAAGAAAAATAAGAAAATTGGTGGTTGTTTTGGAAAATAAGCGAAAAATTAAGCTAAAAAGAGCTTAAAAGTGAAACTGCCAAATACCCTTAAAGGTTTAAATGTGTAGCATTAAAACTAAAGAAGTCCCAAGGACAGTTGTACAAGTGCTTGGTGTGTTGGGTGCTTGTCGTGGGGGCTGGAGGTCCTGGTTTCGAATCCCACCTCCTGCCTTTTTGCTTCTTATTTTTTTTTCAATATTTTCTTTTGGAACTTGTAAAGGACAATGAAATAAGCAATTTTTGTGAAAACTTTTTTCTTAAAACTCAACAAATAAGCTGTATGAACAGCTTATTGCTGCTGTTTTGGAATAAGCACTAAAATGCTAAACTATGCTAAAGTTATTCTAAACTAATGATACTAAAGGGGAATAAAATCCTAAATAAACCAACTAATAAGCACTTGAACCAAAGAGAAGCACTTAGCTGCTGGTGTGGGTTGCAGCAGAACAGGCCAATGGGGTACCTTTTGAGCTTATTTGAGACAAGCTAGAAAGAGAAGCAGGTCCTGAGCTTCGTCTGGCCACTTTGAGTCCACCAACCCATCTAACTTTTGCCCCCAATGGACACCCTTAATAAGCTGTTTGCAGCTTATAAATAAGCTGAGAAAAACCCTGGATTGGACAACATACCCCTGCACAGAACAGAAAATTAGCCAACCCACCCACTTTTACCCATTAGCAGACCTAGTAAACCATTTTTTTTTTTTTCCTTTTGACCAAAGTTAAACCACTTAGTGAACTCTCTATTTTTATTTTTAAAAAATTGTTATCACTAAAGAAACTTAACTAAATTGCTTGTAAAAAGTTAACAGATTCAAGTTTTTTTTTTTTTTTTTTTTTTTTTTTTTTTTTTTTTTTTTTTTATCTTTTTATATTTTTTTCGAACCAAAACCTTGTAAAACTTTTTGTATCAACTTCTAATGACCAAATCTAATTTTAAAGTACCAAATGTAGTTTGACTGACCAAGTCAAAGTGGGTAAAATCCACTTTCACCCAGTTTTAGGATTTAAACCAAACACTCCCTTGTGGGAGTCTTTACAAAAACACTGATTCTTATGAAGAGACCTTGGCTTATTTTCTTGTAAAAACTATTAAGCTACTGAAACAAGCATAACTGAACAAAACTAGAGCATGAGACAGCCAATAAGTTATAAATGCTTATTTATAAGCTAAGACAGAAAGTGAATGAAAAACTTTTCCATTGATAAACTTGTAACATTACAACTGAGAAGACTAGAAAAAACTTAATTTAAAACTAAAACTGACTTTTTAAAAATAAAACTAAGACTCCTTATACAATTGGCATACATGGTATTTATACTACAAGCTCTAGGTCTTCATTCTCCTTGTTGTGCTTCTTGTGTGAGGCAAAACAGCCAAAACTCTTTCCTGTGCTTTCTTGAACTCAATCTAAGCCATCCAATAAGTAGGTACACCTTTGGACATAATCAGAGCCATCCATTGGGTATTTTATGCTTGGATTGTCAACTTGGCAGCCATGGGTGATGACGTATAGTCCCGACTCGGGTCACGCACCCGACTAGTGAATAACACTAACTAGCCCATTACGAATGGGCTAACTTAATAATGGTTTGGGCTCACGAAAGCCCAAGCCCAAATTCATTTATGGAATACGATATCCGATATCTTCTCACTTTGGAGATAATCGTTTGTCAACCAACTTAGGCGGGATACGCCAAAGGTTGGGGAACACGGAACCAATAAGGATTCCGTGTGTATATAAAGGGAACCCTATCCCTCATTAAAGGTATGATCAAAACCCTAACTCTCCATAACCCTAAAACCGATTACTTACTCTCACGCCGGAGGATAATCGAGGGAAACAATCCCACGATAAGCCTAACGGTGTTTTCTGTTTACTTAGTGCGCAGGTCTCAAGCAGCAATAACCAATTGGTATGAGAACCGGAGCCCAAACAAGGAACGCCCAACTTTTGTATCAACAAGTGGCGCCATCCGTGGGACCATCACTAAGAACTAAGAACTAGAATGACGAAGCACGGAAATAAGTGATCGCAAGCAGACCTTACAGGAAAGAAGCTGCAAAGCGGATCAGCTTCTAAGCAGACTTCTGGGACAACCAGTTTCGCTAAAAATCAAGGATTAGGACCAGACCTAGTCTTCCCTACGGTGGAACAACGCTCGGGGACAACCCAGGCCACTAAAACCACCACCAACGCAGGAGATCCGCTGCGCACCCTTTTTGCTACCCCCTTCAATCAGTGTTAGAAACCGACCTCTCAAAGGCACCAGATGCACCTGACAGGAACAAGGGCCCAGTAGTAGAAACAAGCACCCTCACTCTAGAAGGGGTCGCACCGGAACTAGCACCGGGAGATTTCGTATCTCAAAATTACGAAACTTTGGCCACTCTCATGCAAGAGGAAGTACAGAAGAGGTCGAGTTAGAGCCTGCATGCCCGACTCAATTTCGACTCAGAATACGAAACATCTCCACCGCGCCGTCAGAAGGATAAGCGAGGGAGGGACAACCGCTGACCCCCGGTGTTTAACAGAATTGGGAGGAGAGTTGAGAATGATGAGACATCTAACTCGCAACACTTGGAGGGAAACGAGGAAGATGAACGACGTACCAATGTCCACGCCAGGCTTGGTAGCCGTAGAGTCCAGGACAAACTGGGGCGAAGGTACTCCCCAAGCGAAAGCCCTTCGAGTGCAGATTCTGAGGACAGTCGGCGCAAACGCCGAAGAAGGGAAAATTCGTCCTCTGGCAATTCCTCGGACAACGAGGATAGCGAAACTGGACACTGGAAGTCCAGGAGGAAATACCGTGACCGGGAGGAAGAAGACATATCTCTTCCGTGGCACCTCCAAAAGGTGGATGCGTTCACTCGACGTATCAGTAATTTCTCGGAAGATAAGAGAAGGCGCATGCCAGCTAATGTCAAAACCTATGATGGAACAGGTGATCCGGATGATCACCTAAATTTTTTTGAATCAGCCGCTACTATCGAAAAATGGCCACAACCGGTGTGGTGCCACATGTTCAATTCCACACTAGTGGGAAACGCGCGGAACTGGTTCAGTAAGGTTCCACGTAGAAGCATTAATGGCTTTGAAGAGTTAAGAAAGGCGTTTCGCCTAAACTTCACTCAATGAAAGAAGTGCGCTAAAAACCCTGTCGAACTCGCCAGGGTTAAACAGCGCCAGGGGGAATCTACAAGCTCTTATATGGAGCGCTTCAAAGATGAGTGTATACAGGTTAAGGCATGCCCCGAAGTGCTGAAAATCTCAGGATTCATGAACGGGATCAATAACCCAGAACTCATAAAAAAAGTTGAACGACAAGATCCCCCAAACCTTTGATGAACTTATGAAGCGCACAAGGTCCTTCGTCCAAGGAGAAGCCGTCGCGGCGGATAGCAAGAAAGGCTACTCAAACTACCGGTCACAGGAACAACCTGGGAGACAATCCACTGACCGAAGTAACAACCGTAACAAGAACTACCGCGGCCAAGGGAGCGGACGGGATAATGACAGGTATACCCCGCTGACCAAGACTCCAAAGGAAATACTCGCAACAGAGGGCGCGAACTTTCCAAGACCACCACAAATGCGCACTCCAGAGGATCGGCGCGTGGGGAGTGGCTACTGTGACTATCATGGACAGAAGGGCCACACCACCAATGAATGTGTCCAACTGCGCCAACTCATTGATAAATTAGTGAAAGAAGGCAGATTGGACCATTTGGTCAAGAACATCAAAGAAGGCAAAGATAAGCAGAAGAGTGGGAACAAGAAAGAGGGACCCAAAGATAAGGCTGACACCATCTACATGATACAATCATGGCAGCGAGTCACCAGGCTGAAGGTCAGCCAGAAATTTTCCCGTGGAAGCGAAATCTCTTTCCCCACCTTGACTGCGGACAACGCAGTGGTAGAGCCGCTCACCATTGAAATTAATGCGGGGGGTCACGATATCCACCGCATGTATGTTGATGGAGGAGCATCTGCAGACATAATGTACGAACACTGTTTTAAGAGACTGCGACCTGAGATACGCAGTCAGCTAAGCCCAGTCATGACAGCGCTGACTGGTTTTACAGGAGAAAAGATATGGCCTATGGGGCAAATACGCCTACTAGTCAGTATGGGCAATAAGGAACACTCCGCGACGGTTTGGATGAATTTTATGGTGATCAAATCCCCTTCGCCATACAATGGCATTATCGGAAGACCAGGGATATCAACCATGAGCGCAGTACCGTCTACAGCACATGGGATGCTCAAATTCCCAGTGGAAGTGGTATTGTTACTATCTACAACGCCACTGTACCACATAGAGAATGTAACGCGATTACATGCGAGACGACACCCATTCCAGAACGCCGCGCAACCAAAGTTCCCAACCTGAAGATTGCAATTCATCCTGATTACCCAGAACAGGAAATATCGATCGGAGGATCACTGTCGGACAACGGCAAGGCAGCTGTATGCGCACTCTTGCAAAAGAATCTGGACATCTTTGCATGGGAGCCAAAACACATGACTGGGGTACCACGTTCAATCACAGAACACAAGCTGAGAATCCGACAAGGATACTCACCAATACGCCAGAAGAAGCGCGGCCAAGCTCCAGAGCGTGCGCAAGCAATTATGGTGGAGGTACACAAACTTGTGGAAGCAGAGATCATGCGAGAAGTTTACTACCATGACTGGATTTCTAACCCAGTAATGGTCAAGAAGAGTGACGGTAGCTGGCGGATGTGCGTGGACTTCATAGAACTCAACAAGGCCTGTCCACAAGACTGCTACCCACTACCGGAGATAGACTGGAAGGTAGAATCTATGTGTGGATACCCACTCAAGTGCTTCCTTGATGCATACAAAGGATACCACCAAATCCAGATGGCTAAGGAAGATGAGGAAAAAACAGCCTTTCATACAAGCCAATGCGTCTACTGCTATACCAAAATGCCCTTTGGCTTGAAGAACGCAGGCGCCACCTATCAACGGTTAGTAGATAATGCATTTAAAAAACAGGTGGGCCGCAACTTAGAGGTTTACGTTGATGACCTAGTCATAAAAAGCCATACTGAGGATGAGTTGGTGCGCGACATTGAGGAAACATTTAGGACACTTAAAGAGATAACATGAAGTTAAACCCAAAAAAGTGCACTTTTGGCGCTACAGAAGGCATGTTTCTCGGATACCTAGAAAAAACTAAGGCTGTCATCGAACTTCCTTCACCGCGCACGTTGAAGGAAGTCCAATCTCTCAATGGAAAACTGGCCGACCTGAATAGATTCTTGTCCAAGTCTGCAAGTCACTTCCTCTCTTTAAGACACTCAAGAAGTGTATAAAAAAGGGTGATTTTCGCTGGACTACGGAGGCGGAAGAAGCCTTCACACAACTTAAACAACACCTGGCAGTGCTCCCCACACTAGTCGCACCCCGACCAGGGGAAGAATTAGTTATGTACTTATCTGCGACACACGGAGCAGTCAGCGCAGTGCTGCTGACGGACAGGGAGTCAGTACAAACACCGGTGTATTTTGTAAGCAAAGCGCTCAAGAAAACGGAGATTAACTATAGCGCCATGGAGAAGTTGGTCTTAGCATTGGTGTTCGCCGCCAAAAGACTGCGCTGGTATTTCCAGGCGCATCCAATCGCGGTAATTACAGATCAACCAATCAAACAAATCATCTCCAAACCTGATGCATCAGGACGACTACAGAAGTGGAGTGTGTTGCTCGGTGAACACAACATCTCCTACAGACCGCGTACCGCAGTAAAAGGGCATATACTAGCAGATTTCATCATCGAAAAACCAGACGCTGATGATACACCCACACCACGCAAAAAGGAACTACAAAACCCATGGATCTTGTTCACGGATGGATCTTCATGCGTGGATGGGTCAGGAGCAGGCCTCATCCTCACAAACCCGGAAGGATTGGAATTCACTTACGCACTGCGTTTTGAGTTCACAGCGACAAACAACGAGGCAGAGTATGAAGCTCTAATCGCCGGACTACGCATTGCAGTTCGAATGGGTGTATGCAACCTCGAGGCAAATGTGGATTCCCGGTTAGTAGCCAACCATGTGTTGGGTGAGTACGTTGCTAAAGAGGAAAACATGATCCAATACCTCGACAAGACCAAGGCACTAATTCAAGGCTTTGATAGGTTTGCCATCAAACATGTTCCTAGAGGGGAAAATCGAAAGGCGGATGCACTTAGCAAGATTGCATCCACAAGCTTTGCACACCTGTCAAAACAGGTGTTGGTGGAAACATTGAAGAGCAAATCCATCTCGGAGATGGAAATCTCCATGGTGATAGAGGAGGAAGATCCAAAGTGGATGACACCTATAATGGAATTCATAAGCAAGGGCGTGTTGCCCCAAGAACAGAAGGAAGCCCGAAGAATACGGCATACAGCACAGAGGTTTGAACTTCGAGACGGTGTACTATATCGGCGCTCATTTCTGCAAACATGGCTCCGCTGCGTCGGCCCTTTACAAGCAAATTATGTACTCAGGGAAATCAACGCCGGCTCATGCAGCATGCATTGAGGACCATGATCCGTTGTGGCGCGCGCTTTACTGTCAGGGTATTACTGGCCCACCATGCACCGTGATGCGCGGGAATTGATAAGAAAGTGCGGTGACTGTCAGGTTCATAGACCCATCCCGCGCCAACCACAACAAGAGCTAACGCCTATCACGGCTCCATGGCCATTCTAAAAGTGGGGTATCGACATTGCAGGCCCCTTCCCCGTTGCAGCAGGAGGATTGAAGTTTCTCATAGTGGCCATAGACTACTTCACCAAGTGGATCGAAGCAAAAGCGGTCATAATAATTACTGGCAATCAGGTCAAACGCTTTGTTTGGGACAATATTGTATGCCGCTTCGGACTACCTGGGGAAATCATCTCGGACAACGGGAAACAATTTTGTGACAATCCCTTCAAGGACTGGTGCGAAAAGTTGAATATCACGCAGCACTTCGCATCAGTTAAACATCCACAAACCAACGGCTTAGTAGAGCGGGTAAATCGAATTCTAGGTGAAGGAATTAAAGCACGTCTGGACAAGCACAAAGGTAGGTGGGTAGAATAATTATCGCATGTTCTGTGGGCGCACCGCACTTCAATCAAGACCAGCACAGGGGACACTCCCTTTTCTCTAGTCTATGGGACAGAGGTCGGCATACCAGCCGAAATTGGGATGCCAACTATTCGCACCGCTGAAATCAATGTGGCAACTAATGATGACGAACGGCGTATCGACTTGGACCTGTTGGAAGAAAGACGCGAGCGCGCAGCCATATGTGAAGCAAGGTCGAAGTCAAAAATGAAGAGATACTATGATGCTAAAGTGGGAAGTGTTTCATTCCGACCAGGTGACTTCGTTTACCGCGCCAATGATGCGAGCCACGCAGAAGACACAGGCAAACTTGGACCGAAGTGGGAAGGACCTTATGAGGTTACGGAAGCATTAGGAACAGGCGCGTACAAGCTACGAGACATGGATGGTCGGGAACTACCGCGTACATGGAACATTTGCAATCTTAAGCGATGTTATCTCTAGGAATGGCTACGGCCCAGCGCACGGACACTCTTGCATTTTAGTGAAGTGCCCAATAAATATTCGTGTATTTACATTTTGTTTTACTTAAGGAAATGTCTTATTTATTTTCTTTTATAAAAACTTGCAAGTATTAATAAAACGTCGCGGTTTCTAGCTAACTCCGCGACACATTTCAATTTGTTATTTCCATATACCTTATGTCTTAACATTTTTTATCTCTTGCCTACATGGCGTGCATGCACTCAATAAACCCACGATGGTACAAGGATGAGTAAACCTACTAAATAACTCGTTGAGGTAGAGGGTTGCAAACCTATCGACATTGGATCGCGTATCCTTGTTAAACACCTTGTTCTCAAGACGTTGGAATAAGTTCGGCGCGCATCCCACGACGGGTGCGCTACTATGCATACTGTGCGCGTTTAACAAATTAGGAATCAAGACACTTGACTCCTTGCTATGATATTTACAGTACGCTGCATATCACACCATACACGATTATGATGAAACATACTTAGCAATTATGTTTTAAGTATACTACGAATTTCACACACTGTTATGAACTTCATATCCGCGCTTATACAATTGTTTGCTTCTTAGACAATACACACATTTTTTTTTTGGAAAGACAAGTAACTAAGTGCAAAAATTATAAGTCGCAACAACATTCAACAAAAATAATGTTCCATTAAGCACCATGGGTTCTTACAAAAGGATGTTTACAATACAAGCTACTATCTACATACTCTTACAACGTCTAAGAGACGAATTCCCTATGCAGCTTGCAGCATCTCCAACCTCATTCAGCTTCTTCAATAGGTCAGCATCTTGGCGCGATGCCGTGGCAACACTAACCGGTATCCCGTCAGATCTGGGGAGATGTGCTGCGCCAATACCGCACAAAACAGCCTTACCTTTAATCCCTTCTTTTTTGGTGAGTCTGGTAGCATGCACTTCCAACACTTACTTCAAAGGTACTTCCTTTTCCAGAGCGAAGGGGTTCAAGATATCCTTAGGGCGAGCAAATATAGGCACTTGGAGTTGTGATCCATCGGGTTTCAAAAAATGGTCCGGCTGCACTTCTGCATTTTCACCACGATGTCGTGCTAAGGTCAACCCCTCCATAATAACTCCTATCGGATAATCCTGGTCGCGCTCTAACTCAGAGATCATGGGAAGCTCCAATGACTTCATCCTCTCCATAGCAGCCACCAGCTCTTCATATGCTTGCGCATTATACCCTGGTACCTTATCAGCAGGCACCTTCAACAAATTAGCCTCGTGCAGCTCCTCCACAGCCTCTGCCTTACCCCGCGCCAGTGCGCATTGAACCACTCCCCCAAAGGCGTCCACCACTTCCTGCGACTCAAAGGTACTGAGCGCAGCAAGTCGCAGACCATGGCCTACAAGGCACCGGCGCTCCGCGATGGTAGACAGGAGTTGGGGATACAACTCCTCATCATACTCCAGGCAGAGCTTGCGCAACTTCATCTCCTGCGCTTCCACGGTACTGTGCACAGTTGCACCAAATTTTTCCAGCTGCGAATTCAACTCTTCCTTACCCTTCTCCAAATACTTCAGCGCCCAGCGACACGAAGACTTATACCCTGATGCCTCAACACGCTCTTGGCTTATTTGACCCATCAGCGCCATTTTCTCCTCAGCAAGCTTCTGGGCATACGCACTCAGGCCCTCTGCCTCAGCCTTGGCACTGGCCAACTGCGCCTCCAAGGACGCAATTTTTTGATCCTTTTGCGCGCCTTGGCTACCTTCCCCAGAAACCTTAGCCTTTAGCTTCTCCACTAATGAAGCTTGATGAGCAGCCGCCAGCATCAACTCCTCAACAAGCTGTTCCATGGGCGCATCCCCAGCCGCCAAGGGCTCAGCGTTTTGGCTGTTTGGCTCGGAGAATTCATAATGCACAGGACTATCTCTGGGGGGTGACTCCGCAGACTGTTCAAACCTGCATACAAGAAAAGGAATTATTAATTTCTCATAAATAGGGGATGCACATAAACCTTTGACGACATTAATTACTGTGGGCCAGACGTATCAGCAGAGGGGGGAGGCGATGCAACGTCGCTAGATGATGATTCCACCGTTAGGATAACGGGGCGCTTCTTCCTCGACGAGCTTGCGCCATCACTCCCAAGCGATCTCTTGCGCTTTAGCCCTGTATCCTCCTCTTCCTCCTCTTCTTCCATGTGCTCCGCCACCACTACTTGTGATGGCTGCATTAAGGGGGAAGGCACTCTAGGGCTTGGCACGCTTTGCAATGGCGTCGCTTCCAGCGCGACAGAAGGGCTAGCCCCTGTTTCTCCGAGATCCAAATCCAGGGTACGCCCTGCAGTAGCATCCATAATGGGCTCCTCTCCCTCTCTCAGTGGGCGTGTCCCTACATTAACCAGGAGCGGCTTCGCCAGTTGCACAACCCTAAACAGATCCATTTCTGCGCAACAACAAACAAACAACAAAACGAGATTACGACAAGTAAATAGAGAAGAAGGACAAACGCTTACAGTAATATAACACAATGGGGGTACGAAAGGACGAGCACCCACCCTGGCCATCTGCACCTAAGAAGATTGGAACCTCCTCTGGACTACCAAAATAGTTGCGGCTAATGCCCATGTGCACCAAAAACTCCTCAGGATAGGCATGGATGGGGATGCGATTGGTGTTTATTGTATCCGCATCCTCCACATTATACGATCCAGGGAGAGGGCGCTCATCCTTTGGCAGTGTATCCTGGGAATAGAAATCGAAGCGCGATGGGAAGCACACGTCGTCTACCTAGAAAAAAGTTTCTCTCCAGTTCCTGAGCGCGTCTAGTTTTTCTGTATAACACTGAAGGCGCCCTGCACGCTTAGCGAATGATACCCACCCGTGTGACCACGTTGTGTGGTAAAATGCGCGGAACAGGTGGATAGTCGGGTTAATCGCCAGTAATCGGCAATTGACCTCGAAGTTGGTGATTTTAGCTGCACCTATGCAGTGCAGCTGAGATATATGCAGACGATAATAGTTTAACACGTCGCTCAGGAATAAGGATATTGGCACGCGTTGATTTGCGAATTCGAAGAAACGCGTATATACCCCTATTTTCCCTTCGGGGAAGTCGGCAATTGATGCCCTTGCACCCGGAACTTCCGGATGCACTGCGAGGGGAATGTAATAATCGGACGCGAACTCTAGAAGTTCGCTCTCCGTTATGTCGGATGTGAAATCGGATAAAACTTTAACCATGGTATCGTTTTTATATGCGCACGCGCGGTTACCTTTGGAGTAGTAGTTTTCTGGGTTGCAGTTGAAGATTTGTTAACAATGGCGGATTCAGTTTTTACTGTGATAATCACAGTAAATGAAAGGTCAATGATTATATAAGTTTCATATATCCACGCGATGCACGACACGTGGATCCCACTAACTCTGAATAAGTGGTTAGGATTTGTTGAGGTGACAAGGGGCAGTTACTTTCCCCCGACTTCTGAGGCATTTGTTTGACGATATTTGAACTAGAGGCAACTTTTCCGCTACGCTAAGTGGATTTTAAATGCTACAGTTTTTAGTCTAGCATCCGCAGTTAGTCACTGCGCATACTAGACTGGGGGGACATGATGACGTATAGTCCCGACTCGGGTCACGCACCCGACTAGTGAATAACACTAACTAGCCCATTACGAATGGGCTAACTTAATAATGCTTTGGGCTTACGAAAGCCCAAGCCCAAATTCATTTATGGAATACGATATCCGATATCTTCTCACTTTGGAGATAATCGTTTGTCAACCGACTTAGGCGGGATACGCCGAAGGTTGGGGAACACGGAACCAATAAGGATTCCGTGTGTATATAAAGGGAACCCTATCCCTCATTAAAGGTATGATCAAAACCCTAACTCTCCATAACCCTAAAACCGATTACTTACTCTCACGCCGGAGGATGATCGTGGGAAACAATCCCATGATAAGCCTAACGGTGTTTTCTGTTTACTTAGTGCGCATGTCTCAAGCAGCAATAACCAATTGGTACGAGAACCGGAGCCCAAACAAGGAACGCTCAACTTTTGTATCAACAATGGGAAAGATGGAAAGAGCGGGTGAGTGGGTTTGGGAGTAGGGACAGTCTAGGGTAATAATAGGAGGGATGGAGGTTGCGTGTTCTGGGGTGCTGGGATGGTCACAGGAAGGGAAGGAGTAAGTGATTTTGAAAGGTTGTTTTTTTTTTTTTTTTTTTTTTTTTTTTTTTTTTTTTTTTTTTAATTTTGAAATGTATTTTTGGTATTTTAAAAGCGTTTTTTTTTTTTTTTTTTTTTTTTTTTTTTTTTTTGTAGAAAACTAAAAATTGGTTTTAGGAACGATGAATTTTTGAGGTGAAATGGGATTTTTTGGATTTTTTTTTTTTTTTTTTTTACGGGCAAAATGGGCATTTGGGTATCGGGGAAAGGTAATTAGGTAATTTTGGGTTCTTGGTTAGGTTTTAAGACGGTTTTACCAAACCCACTCTAAAAACGTGTCCGGGTCTTCAATTGATCAACGATCGTAGAAAATCACATCCCGGCACTGGCTTTTCAGCACTTTTCTGATTTTGGCTAGATTTTGCTCGTTTTCGCTCTGTTTTCAATCCTTTTGTACCTGCAAGACATAAAACACACTCCGAGGATATTTTTGACATATTTTGATTGTATTTGGGTGTTTTTAGTCGTTTTTGTGGTCTTAGGTGGGTAAAAACGATGAGTGAATAAGCACTCATCATGTGGTCTAAAGCAGACAGAGAATGGTCTCCTAGACGAAACAACAGGCCTTCGATTGGACGGTTGGCATATGTACATCCCAATGTAGGTGACCTTTTTTACCAACGGATGTTACTTTGTCATCAAAAAGGCTGTAGGTCGTTTGCGGGCATCAGGACTGTCGATGGTATTACACACGCCACAAACAGGGAAGCCTGTGAGGCTTTGGGGCTATTACAAGATGAACAGGAATGGATCACCGCGATGCAAGAAAGTTGTACAACAACTACTTCTGCTCAGTTACGCTCGCTCTTTGCACAGATATTGCTGTTTACAGATATAACAAGTCCAATTACTCTTTGGCGAATGTTTTGGAGGCAGATGTCTGATGACGTTCCGCACATATTGTCCGAGGCATTAGTCATACAACACATATTCGTGAATGACCCGGAGTTAGAAGGAGGCGTTTTGTACGAGTTACAAGCATTACTTATTATCCATGGGAAATCGTTAAGGGACTATGGCCTACCAAACCCACCACCTGGCCTGTTAGGACTATTCAGAAATCGCATTGTCATGGAAGAAACATGTTATAATAGGGAGGAAATGGCAGTAGAGAGCAGAAGTCTCATCCCGGAATTAAACCAACAATAGCGAGATGTATTTGATACAATTATAGCCGGTGTGCACGACAGGCAGCAAAAGCTGCTATTTGTCTATGGCCATGGTGGGACGGGCAAAACCTTTTTGTGGAACTGTGATCACAACACTTAGAGCGGAGGAGAGAATTGTGTTGGCCGTGGGTTCATCTGGCGTTGCTTCACTATTATTGCCAGCTGGGAGAACTGCGCACTCACGGTTTAAAATACCGTTGGAACTAACTGATGAATCGGTGTGCGCAATAAAAAAACACACAGTTGAGTGAGCTATTATGCAAAACAGACTTAATTATTTGGGACAAAGCGCCTATGAACGAAAAAAAATGTTTTGAGGCTTTAGATAGAACGCTTCGAGACCTTTTGGGCATGCATGATTTGCTTTTCGAAGGGATGTCAGTTTTGTTAGTAGGTGATTTCCGACAAATGCTGCCAGTGAAGAAGGGAGCTTCTAGAGAGGTGATTATCGGTGCATCCATAGCTGAGTCATGATTGTGGCAGCATTTTAAGGTGTTTTTTCTGTTGGAAAATATGCGGTTGCAGAAACCTGGGATGACGGAAGAAGAAAAATTAGAATGTCAGGCATTCTCACAATGGCTGGTCAATATTGGTGATGGCGATGCTGGTACTGAAGATGCCGACGACCCTGAGAATACCTCATGGGTTCGTATTCCAGATGTTCATTGTTTTGACACAGGAGAGCAAGCGCTAAATGATTTGATAGAATTCATATATGATAATGACTCATTGCAAACACCGACAGTCAAAACATTTCAAGACAAAGCAATTGTGTGTCCCAAAAATGAAACTGCCGACATAATCAACGCACAAATATTGCAACAAGTAAGTGGCACATCTGAATTATATTTAAGCGCTGATGATGCAATACCAATAGGAAGTGATGGCGCCGCTACTGAATTGTTATACCCAAAAGACTACCTTAATTCTATGAAGTTTGCAGGGATCCCTCCTCACTTCTTAGATGTTAGGATAGGTGTTCTAGTGATGTTAATGCGTAACTTAAACTTAACATGAGGTTTATGCAATGGGACACGGATGATCATCACACAGTTACTAACAAGAGTGATCGAAGCAAAAATGATAACCGGTACCAGAATAGGAGAGAAAATTTTTTTTACCTCGCATTCTGTTGACAGTCAAGGATGATAAGATGCCATTTGTCTTCAAGCGTAAGCAGTTTCCTATCAAGTTGTGCTATGCCATGACGATAAACAAAAGCCAGGGGCAGTCTCTTACGAAGATAGGAGTGTATTTGCCGGATCCTATATTCGGGCACGGTCAACTATATGTAGCCCTCTCAAGAGCCACCTCACCAAGAGGTTTGAAAATAGTCATTGAACCTCATCCAGACCAACCTTCCAACACAACCAAAAACATAGTATATAAAACTTCTTAAGAAAGATAAGAATGCAACAGGTCTAGCGATTACTTTTCCGCGTTTATGTAAATATATACGACATACAGGTATTGCTTCAGAAACGATTAGCTTCCTTTTGATACTTATATATTTGGTAATATTAGTCTTCTAATTGCATTATTAATATTACTGCATGATATATGATTGATTGTCTGAATCTGTAAATGAGCACTTACTGATACAAGCATTCTATGTAAGCGTTAGCCTACAACACATAAGCGTTGCTGATTCTTTTGTCAAATGGTTAGAGACAAATGGCTGACAAAGGGAAAGGTGAGGTAATCGAGACAAGCAAGGAACAACCTGAAATACCGGATGCTACCACTATTGCACAAAGGTTTGCATTTACATATTTTGGACATGTATCTGCAATATTATGGCCATTAGCATACCATTAGATTTCTAATTGCATTATTAATGTTGGTGCATGATGTATGGTTAATTTTCTGAATCTGTATATGACCACTTACTGATACAAGCGTTGCATCTAAGCGTTATCCTACAGCACATAAGCGTTGCTGATACTTTTATCAAATGGTCGCATCCAAATGGCTGACAAAGGGAAAGGTGAGGTAATCGAGACAAGCAAGGAACAACCTAACAGACCGGGTGCTACCCCTGTTGCACAAAGGTTTGCATTTAGATATTTTGAACATGTATGTGCCATATTATGACTATTAGTATGCTCCATCCTATTCTTACAAGTGAATACTGAATTCTGCTACAGGTCTGTGGATGACGAGCAAAAAGGTGAATTGATCCAGGCTAGCCCCGCAGGAAGCTCTACTACAGATGTTATCCCTAAGTCAGACACAAAAGGGAAAGGCGTGCTCATCACAAAAGAGGCGGATGTGGTGGACATTACAAATATCAAACCAGAAGACTTGCAAAAAGAATTACATGTTAGAGTATACCGCAAATGGGCGTCTAGAAACGTTCCTGGTCCCAACCCAACTGGTATGTGCCTAATTTTGCTGGACAAAACTGTAAGTACTGTAAATGTGGCGAAAAATGCAGACATAAGCAACGCGGATAAAAATACTTGCTAATACGTTATGCATACAGGGAAATGCCATTCAAGCATACGTCGATGTCCGTGACATCAAGCAATTTGATTCACTTTTGCAAACGGGTTCCTGCTAAAGAATCTGTATACGGTGCTCCCCGCCGGTTGTTGGAATGACGCGAGCCGGGCCGGGTCTCGATTCAGAAAGATGAAGGGCCCAAAAGTCTAAATAGGGAGTTATAAATTCCCCATCTCATTGGGGGTGGAAAACGAATAAAGTAGGTAGGTGAAAAGCGATTAAGTGGTAAATGAGATGGAAAGCGATTGCTAACCCTTATATAATTAGGTTGAAAAGTTTGGCTAAAGAAATAAAAAAAGTAACGACGCCCAACTCTAATAACCAAGGCTACAAACACAACTTATTACAAACCAATGATAACTACGTGTGTAAAAAAAATGTCTTTTAAAAAACAGTATAACGCAAAAAAAAAAGCTAAAAAAGGGGACAACCAGTGCGCCAAAAAACTTAAGCAAAACCCCGCCGCAACGCGGCGGGGGTTTTCAGCTCGTTGAAGATAAAGTATGATGATTTTGTTTTTTAATAATTAATTGATGTAATTTATGTATAAATTGTAAGAGATGATATAAATGTGAGGTCCATTACAAAAGACATCTTATTATCAATGAATCAATCTTCCATCACACACCCACTTCAATTGCCAAAAACTTCGGCTCCTAAATTAAAGTAACAAGGATTGCTACGATGCCGCCGCGTTACGGCGGGGCATTTTATATTTATCGATATACCTGTTTTCGGGTGCGTTTTTGTGACACCTGTTTTCGAAAAGCGAACGTGTTTAGGGAGCGTCACAGGCTCGACAACCTGGTCAATGTGTTGGCGGAGGCTAGGGAGGGTATAGAGGAGAAGTAGAGGCACATCACTGTTATGGACTTGAGTGATTATGCTAGTGATTAGATCTGAAGGGGGCTTATACTTTTGGGTTTCGAAGAGGCTTGGGATGATGCCGTAGCTGTTTGTCTTGGGTAGTTGTCTAGAATAAAGCCTGTGTTTATTTAGTTTGCTGGTGTAGGTTATGTGTCAAGTATGTGGTTGTAAGTTGCAGGTGTTAGTCTTTATCTGTTGTAGGTGTTTGTATGTGCAATATGTTAATGCAAGTGGTACTCTTTATGTATGTGTAAATTTTTGGGCGTGGGTTATCGTCACCTTTTTTTTTGCGTTTTCTATTTTAAGCCGTGTTCATTGTACTTTTGTCATGTTGTAACTTGGTTTGTCCTTTTTTTGGAAACACGCGGGTGTATTACGAATGGATATTGATTGGGCACACCAGCAGCTGGTACTTTGGATTCAAGGTTTGCGCTCCTTAAGAACGGTGACCTGTATATATCTGTAAATGTATCCATCAAATGGGCAAATGATGTGCATGTTATATAGGCGGCACGCACCAGTTCCATGGCACGGCATGCATTTTTAAGACTAACATAAGCACACGGCATGTACATAAATTTACGGGCTACATTAGCAGAATTGCACGGCACGGTCACAGTACTGTTGTTTGTATCTTACACATAAAAACAGCAAACATAGATAGTTCTAGGCTGCGGTAGCCTATACAAGTTTGCTAGCCGCAGCAAAACAGTTGCTAAATCTAAGATGTTACGGTAACCGATACGGAAGCAGCATCATTCTTGTTTGGTTCTTTTTGTCGTCGCCGGTGACTGTTCAACTGTTTCGTCTTTCAATAGTTGCCTACGAACAGATGTTCTCGTGGCCGGTGCCTTAGCAACTGGCTGGTGCAGCTGAGCAGCCGTTTCTGTCGTTACCACAGGTGGCACTTCGAGACCTTCAACTGAAGGAGGTGTAGTTGCTTGTGGCATTTGAAGTGGTTGGTCTGGTGTCTGTACAGCAGCCGTGTCGGATGAGAGTAATATGGTAGGTGATGAAGGTGTTCTCATTGGTGTTTCCGACGAAGTACCTGCTTCGTTCCCTTTTTCTGCCTCGTCTTCGGGTCCGGTCAGATAAAGCACTTCGTTTGTTGCCTGCATATTTGCTTCGTCGACGGGCGGGTTATTTTCAGCTGCAGGCAACAACTGCTGTCCACTCTCCATAACTGTATCAAGTATGTATACTGGGTTGTCCTTTGTTGACTCTGGCGCAAAATGCAGTTGGAACAGATGAGTTGTTCCTTCTAGCGCAGTTAGGACGGGAGGGAGTGTATATGGGTCGGTGTAGCCCTCTTCCGACACAACTTTATTGCACTCGGTCACAAAAGAGTGCGCTTCGTCACTAAAGCATGTAAGCATCAACGCACCAGTTGCATCAGCAATAGCAACCCTGAAACAGTAACTGCAAAGTAGCCGGTGTAATATTATCAGGCAAAAACAGTTGGATGTTGATGTCATAGTGGTGCCTACCAGTGGCAGCAGTGTTACATTTGGAATAAGAAAGCACATACCTGTAATCTTTTGGTTCGCCAGGGTCCGGCTGCTTACAGTGGCCATGGAGGCGGTCTTCAAAGATTTTATGGCGGCAGTCTTTGCACCGGCGAAAATACCATGCGCGGCCGCTAGCAAAGTATGTGACAGTGGCGACGACCGTAAACCTGACATTCTGATCAACCAATCGATAATTTAGCGCGCTTTCCAATGATGTTCTAATTTTTATGATAGAGTAAGGGAAATACCGTTTGATTACGCGGGTCTTCGCGCAGCAGCTCGTCTATCGTTGTCCTGTTCCTTGTTTTTTCTTGCACAATGTCGTCATATCGCTGTGTCCGAACATTTTGTATGACTGGTGGCGCCAATAACTCGGCGTACCTAAAAAGAAAAATCCGTGATAGGTGAAGAAGTACGATAAGACAATATGACAGTGTGGAAATCCAGAAAAGCATGCACTGACTATGGCATGTGGTAGCCAGGAATGGCCAGAATAGCGCGGGAATAGTGCTTACATGCTTAGTATGTATTCGGCTTCAGGGATTGCTGGGTTTAGGTAATAGTAAGTCGCGACGGTGCTCGAAAATTGGAGGCCTGCGTGTTCCGGCACGTTAATTACAAAGAATTTTAGTTGGCCTAATAGTGATGTTGTGGTTCACGATGAAAGTACCTCCATATGTTTTGACCGAGCAGGAGCTGACCGCCATGACAGTTGGCTTTGGCTCTTTCTCGTAAAGATCAGTGTCAAAGTCTCTCGCCTTTTCGTTCCAAAGGGTGAAGCGAACAGTATTCCCTCTGCATAAAGTCACCAATGTTAGTCGCCAGCCGACTGATCATGCAAGTAAAGGATATGAGTATGTGTAGATTACTCTAGGTTTCGTAGAATGATGTCTCTCCATTCAACAGGCCTCTGGTTGCTAACCCTTGGCTGGCGCAGGTCACCCACATGCATAACGCATCCGATGTAATCTGCAAGTAAAGTGCAAGTTTTCAGGACAGGTGAAGATAACGAATTAACGGATGGGAATTTTTATACCTGTTAGCATGACATCATTCCTACCGGCGCGCAAAGGCAATTCATCGTAAGATGCAAAGTTGAAGTAATGGGCGGGGAAACGGTCGTCGGAAAATGGATGCACATCAGTTAACTTTCCTAGCATTAGTATAAAGCTGTTTGGCAGAGCTTGCATCCATTTTTTTGCGTCCAGCAAACCGAAACCGGTGATGGTGTACGCACGGCCCATTTCAAGGGTATTTTCAAAACGTATACGTTCCCGTGGATCTACATTTGCCTGTATAGCGCCCCCTAGTTAACAGTCATTGGAGCTGGTTAGTCGTGACAGTTTCATCCAGGCTTGTATTGGTAAAAGTTAACTGATCCACGTATCTTACCGTTTGATCAAGGAAAATGAATGTCAGAACTTCTGGTCTCGCTCCACGGGCGGAGACGACTGTCCATTTCCGGTATACCTTCACGCGGACTGCTTTCCCTATGTCTGATGGCCTGATATTTCCAACGGGTACGACTTCTAGATCTGTGACAGGCTTTTTCCCTGCAGACTTTGCCGCGGCGAGTAAATCATGCGTGGTCGACATTTCCCTGCATATAGAATTATAAAAGGTAAGCGTTAGTTTCATCAAGTACTTTAAATTTTCCAATAGAAAAGGTTCTGCTAAAGAAACTGTAAAAATGGCGTACTAAAAGGCATCGCTGCTGCTAGGCATGTATATAGCGCACAGTTACCTTAATCAGCGAAGTATACTGGTATGACACACGAATAGACATGCAATTGCCGGCCGTGGCAATTGAGGGAACAGGTCACAGAAACCTGTGCTGATATCCTAGAAATGTAGGTGAATACGCTGACACGCTCTGTGAAAGCAGACGTCATTGGGCCGGTAATAACAGTGGTGCATATTCCCTTTTGTATGGATCTGTGCATATAGCTATGAGGAAGGAAAACAACTATAGGATGTCTACATTAGTGGAGCTACGCCGGTCACGCTAAGATATAGGCTATCCTATGCAAGTGGGCTTACCTGGATATCATGAGAAGCCTAGGGAATTTGTACATGGGTTGCTGGCAAAGTAACAGTTGAATAAAAGTTAGAAAATACGGTGTACATATTTAACAGGCATATGTAACAAACACGAAAAATAGATATTCGAGTATGGTTGGCCCTAAAGTATGAGAATGCATGAGAATAGCAACAAAACACACGACAGTATCCGCGGTTGTTATGAATAAAACCTCGTTTCTGACAATGGTTTCTAAAAAGTCCCTGTATACAATGTTTTTTGTTGCGTTGGCCGGTCTTTCTGACTGATCGTTGGCAAGTATTCTTAGCCCGCCAGGGGAAGTAGCTCTTGACAATGCCACATACAACTGGCCGTGACCAAAAATTGGCTCGGGTAAATAGATGCCTATCCTATTCAGAGACTGGCCTTGGCTCTTGTTGATAGTCATTGCGTAGCACACTTTAACCGGAAATTGCTTTCTTTTGAATATGAATGGTAGCTGGTCTTCTCTATTAAACAACATTATCCGGGGAAGGAAGACTTTCTGGGACATTCTTGTGCCAGTAACAATTCTGGCCTCTATAACCTTGGCTAGCATCTGTGTAACAATCATTCGTGTACCGTTACATAGCCCCCCCGATAAATTCAAATTCCTCAGCAACATAACTGGTGCACCTATTTTCAGTTCGAGATTATGCAGCGGAATGCCAGAAAACGATAACGTGTTCAGATACTCCATCGGGTACAGCAGCTCCGTGGCCCCACCGTCGTTGCTTCGGGGTATGGCCTCATCGTTACTCACGTAAGTGTGACCGACACCGGATAACATACGGAGAACGTCTGCGTTTATCAAATCCGCGGTGTCATTCTTGGGGCAGATTATGGCTCTTTCTTGCAACAACTCAGCCGTTGGTGCCTGCAATACACTGTCATCGTATATGAAACGTATAAGCTCTTCTCTAGCATTTTCAGTGTTGGGGATACGATACATGTCTGGTATGTGTATCCACGAAGTGTTATCCGGATCTGCGTCGTCTGGTTGTCCAATAGTACCGTTGCCGACATCAAGCAGCCATTCAGAGAACATCCTGATGCCATGGGTTTCCTGTGCCGCTGCAGATGGACTGTTCAAATGCATGTTTTCTGTCAACGAATGGACTTTGAAATATCTCCACAGGTAAGATTGCGTAATGCAAGAAGATATGATCTCCTGCTTTCTAGCCTTTTTCTTCACCGGTAAAGTCTGCCTAAAGTCACCACCCAGGATAACGGATTTACCGCCAAACACATGAGATGGAGCATCTAAGATATCGCGCAAAGTCCTGTCAAGAGTTTCGAAACACCTACGCTCACTCATGGGCGCTTCGTCCCAGATAACTATATCAGTTTGCATAAGAAGATCAGCTAATTGAGTGTGCTTTTTGACAGTGCACATGGACTCGTTTGTAAGATCAAGTGGAAGCTTGAATCTTGAGTGGGCAGTACGACCACCCGGCAATAGAAGAGAAGCGATGCCAGACGACGCTACTGCAAGAACAATCTTCCTTTGCGCTCTCAGTGTATAGATTATGCTTTTCCACACGAAGGTCTTTCCTGTCCCCCCATGTCCGTAGACAAATATGAGTTCTTGCCTGTTGCTCGCGACAGCGTCTATGACGGTATCATAAAGAGTTCGTTGCTGAGCATTCAAGTTCGGCACCAGAGAGTCTCTTTGATGGGCCATGGTTTCCAGATCGTAGTTTCTCTTCTCCATGACAGTTCTATTACTAAGAATGGCCATCAGGTTAGCAGGTGGCATACGTAGGTCAAAATCTGTAACGGATTTGCCATAGAAACTCAGAATGCCTTCGAGTTCATACAATATCCCACCCTGTAGCTCTTCGTCATTTAGATTAACCTCGGGCATATGCAGTAGCGACGATAGCATCCTGGGAATATCGTCACTCATGAGACGCCAGTGCTTATTCCAGAGAGATAGCGGGCTTGCAACGTCGCAGAATATAAGAATCTGGCAAAAGAGCTGCCTCAGTTCCGATGCCGATGCCAGTAGCGTTGCTTCCACCAAAGCAAGCGACCATTCCCCATCTCCCGCCAGTAAACCCATGGTTTCGCACGCGACTCTGTTAGTCGGGTAAACATAGTTGTCGACTGTACGTATCCCCGGAAAGGAGGTGCACCCTTTCTGGTGACATAACAAAAGCCTTTGATAAAACAAATCCCCTGCACTTGGATGGACATAGGAGAGGCGACCGATAGAGGGCTTGTTAAGGTTATGCCTAGGTGACCAATACTTCTGCGGACCGTTCCATACGAACTCAGAGGGAAACTGCAGGTACGTTAAATGACGCCCAAGAGTAGAGAAAGCATTAAAATCCAACCACTGTGTCAGTGTAGTCTTTTTGTTGCTTGGGTTATCAACAACAGACTCTAACAATTCTGATGTTCTGAACAGCACGCGCTGCATGTTTTCTAGATGAACAACTAGTATTTGCACCGGAGGATCTCTATAATGGATGTCAAAACCAAATATGCGCCAACACGCTTCATGAGGCCCGATGTATCGCGCGTCCAAATAATTTTTTATCTCATCTACTGTGACGGTAGGAGCCCTGCTTGTGGAAGCCGAATCCCCAGCGGTTCTTGCAATCTGTGTGACAATTCTATCCGTACCTTTGGAGATATATTTGAAGAGGTACTTAATCAACATTGTCCATTCACAATACTCCACGTTGATGTGTGCATAGAACCATCTGAGAAGCGACATGTTGTACGGAACTACGTAACCGTTATCCAGCTGAACATTCTGCCTAACTGTAACGGCGCCGGTGGCACGCCTGCGATAGTGGACGTACCCTTTATTATCTATAGATGTGGCATTACAATACGGTTTAGGAAACCCCTTTGCACACGTATCGCCACCTTTCATACAAACGGCAGACATATTGGCCAAACCACACGGACCATGCATCATCAGTTCCGTGACAATACGGTACCCTTCCGGATCAGACCCCCTGTCGGGCAACTCTGCGGACACATAACGGTCGACATCTGCATTCGTCCGAACGTTCCTCTATCCACAGTAACAAATGACAATGTGGCAAACCCCTTTTCTGAAACTCGACGGTGTACAAAACTGCAGCAAGTAGTTAAGGAATTAGTAAACTGTGAGCCAGCCAGTATATCGCTAAAAACGTGCGTGTGTAAATGAATACTAACCTGCAACAACGGGGCCAAAAGGCCTGAAATCGCGAAGATATGCAATAAGCTGATGTATTTTCTGCTCAAAGACACGATCAACTGCGCCGGGCCTGTCGGCGACAGTTACAGGGTGAAATTGCTCCATGAAATCTAATATCTCTGGCCATTTTACGTTGCACGTAAATGTGATAAAGAAAGACGGGTTCCCATGAACCCGGCATATAGCCAAGGCATCTAAGTAGTGACTATACATATAGCGCGGGCCACCAACAAAGGACGCGGGCAAAATAGTACGCATGCCAGCTTGTGAGCCGCTACGATCACCCCGTGCGATGGCATCATACAATCCCGCAAGGTAGTCATTCCTGATATCGTCCTGGTGTTTCCGAATGTAATCCAGTCGATACGATTCGACACTACAATAGGCCGTAACCACATATTGTTGAAACAACCTCCCCCCTCTTGTGAGCAAAGTGTACTGCTGAAACCGATCATGAAACTGGTACACATAATACATCTTCATCGAGAGCTTCTTTTCCTGATCGATAGACTGAGTACTTACATCCCATAGCCTTAGCCCAATGTGGAAACCGTCTTCTCCATATATAAATAAGAGCGGAAATTGCAGCGACATATATGACGGGTGCAACTTACTCACCCGTTCCGGATCCCCAGCACGCCTATGGATAACGACATCGAATTCGGTACCAGCATCCGGACCACCCTCGTAAACGATGGCACCGATAGAATCCCCAGTAGGCAACTCATGCTGCTTTGAATCGGCGACCGCAAACAATCTGATCTTAAATTCTGGAACGTTGCCAGCAGCAAGCAAATCCCGTGTTGTCCTAAAAATGCGAACCAACTCGTTATGGTCATCTAGTAAATGAATCAGCCCTTCTACTATTTGTGGATTCAGCGTCCTCCCACCAGTGTCAAATTGCTGGAGCCTATTTTCGACTTCGTTCTGAGTATCAAAGATATATAATTGCAAAAACCGCGGGTCGTTGTCATCGGGCGGGCAAAGACCACCAATCCAGTGATAAATTTGGCCCGAGACTTTAAACACGTACAGTCCCCGGCCCTTATTAACGGAGTCGTCAACTTCTGCCCCTAAGGAAGTCATCGCAAACATCGAATTGTAAGCACGTATGTTGTCCATGAAGTGGGGAAGCGTAAACAATTGCTTGAGATAAATCGGGTAATCAGGCCGCGGACGCAAGATGACTTTCCCGCCCATACAGCAACGATGGTAGTCTGGAAAATGCACCCCACCCTGTTTCAACCGTTCCTCAAACCAAAACAATGCGTTGCAATGGCGACAGACTCTATTGCAGCGGCCTAAAGATACATACGTTGCTGGAGCCCCTGAAACCCACAAAGAAAATCAGGTTGAAAAGGATCCGACGGATGACATACAACACCAAAACAAACAGCAAAGGGCAACGTATAAGGATAAGACTGACCACCAACATTTCGTACGGGAATAGAGCAGTCTGGTGGAGCGGAGCGCGCTGTTGCCCTAAGAGGAGTGCGAGTCCCTGTAAGAAACAGCAAGAATGAAGTAAGAAAGTCGGCGGAGCGAATGTAGCAGGCCGACAGGAAAATAAAACGGTAACCATAATAGCAACTAAAGAAGCTAAAAACAACAAACATGAGACGCACGTGCATATGAAGGAGGCGCCCGCACACGTCCGGACCGGCGGGGCGGCTGGTCAGTGCAACCACTTTCATCAACTGCAGAAATGGCAAGAGTAAACAGAACGCAAGAAACCGATTAGAGAAATTGATCGTGGTCACGAACGACACATAGAAAACGACAAAGATACTTACCGGGTGGCAAAACTTGTGGTGTAGCACTATAAGTCTCCGGAGCAGTAGAAGGTAAAACTGCAGCAACAGGATTAGATGAAGTAAATACAACATGTTAAATTTTTATATGAAATGAAAAGTAAAGCTTCAATTTGGTTATTGACTACAGATTTAAAATATGAGTTGATGTCACTAATATTATTTCTTGTATACTTGTTTCGTAAGTTAGCTAATTTCCCTTTAATTGATTATCTCAGACCAAATATCCATTTTTTACTATAACCACACACATTTTTTGCGTACGTACTTTATTCAATGACACACCGATAATATGAATACATAAATAAATAACTTAAACGTTTTAACCATTTTTGTGTAGTTTATTTAAAGGACACACCAATAATTGAGATTCATGAATGAGTACTCCTGTAATTTGCATAATCAAATAGAAATGGTTATTAAGAAAATTTATACAGTAGCATATATCATTTCACGGCGATTGATTATATTGTATGTTTTTAAGTGACTATGAATTGTATAGCCAATTACCCAGTTGCTAAGTTTTGCCCCTTTTTCCAAATATCAGATTAAGACCCAAAAATCATATTAAAATCCTAAAAAGTGAACGTTTACACCATTGAAACAACACTAACACAATCAGACTATGTTCATTTTAAAAACTAACGAATGCCCACATCATAAAATCATGTTACTTGCATATGTCGATAACTCATTTGAATTCAAGAAGTTGAGCACGATAAAAAGCAAAGGAACATACATGTAAAGACACGAAAACACATAGCACATGAAACATACAACGACCCGAAGGGACTGAAAACAGAAGGTAAGTTGCGAGTTTTTCACCACGAACGACACATAGAAAACGGCGAAGATACTTACCGGGAGGCAAAACTGCTGGTGTAGCACTATAAAACTCCGGAGCAGTAGAATGTAAAACTGCAGCAACAGAACACACGTAAGCACATGGACCAGTAACAGAAAAAAAAGAGATAGCAATATAAATCAGAGAAGAACATGAAACCGAATAAATTCATATAAGCGCACAGATACGAACCATTATTTGGCTGAGAAATGATGCAAGGAGCACGCGAGGTACCAGGTCCAGCTAGAGTAACAACAACAAAAAGAAATTGAGCACGATAAAAAGCAAAGGAACGTGCACGAAAACACATAGCACATGAAACATACAACGACCCGAAGGCACTGAAAACAGGCGATCAACAGCCTCAGGACGTAGCGAAGATGCAGAAACCGAGGTGCCCACATCAGTCGCACCTGAAAATAACATATAAAAAACAAATATAACAAATATAAAAACACAACGAAAAGAAAATACCCAAAAAAAGTAATAGGTTACCATGATAAGTGGGTGGCGATATATCATCGGCTTTCCTCTTTCCTTTCCCAACATAATCCACAGGCCCCGAAGGCCGGTGGGAGCGTGCGCCAACAAAAGCACGACACGAATCAGGCTCGTTAATGCTTATTCCTCCCCTGCTTCTCACAGGAAACTCAACAACACCACAGGGACCAGGATCACAACCCAAAGACACACCCATGTCAACGGGATGCCCAAATTCACCACCCAAAACAACCACGTCATCCGAAACACTATTTTGCTGTAACGAAAGAGAAACACCAGAACCCAAATCCTCTAACACCGGAACAGGTGAGCAGCCATCATTGACAGCGACATCACCGGTAACACATACATCATCCTGCAACCCTTATCCACAACTATTCCTACGCACAGCCCTACTTTTAGTTTTCATTTCCTATGAGACACCCTATAATCATAAGACACCAATCTCCTAATAATAACACAGCAATCTCCTAATAATTTGACATGAACGAAATACCACAGGCAAAGACAACAGGCAAGCAAATTACAAACACCAACACAAAGACAAACCATAGATACGCAACAGCAGACATCTAAGAATCAAGAAACAATTACCTAAGACGAATCTCGCAAACAACCGACGGTGACTGGTGAAGACGACGAAACAGAGAAGGTATGAATCAGCGATTATCGAAAGTGAAGAAAGCGAGTATGGCGCCACGTATCACGAAAGTATACACGTATAGAGCTGATAAGGGAAGCGCAAAAAAAGGCCAAGAAAAAACAGACGGGCCTAGCAGGTGGGCCGGCAGAAACCGCGAAGAGCCCAAACGGCATGTTTTGGTGCCATTTTGTATCCTTACATTAATATATATATATATAATTTGTTTAAATTATTTTTAAGTACCTTTTAAACTTACAACTTTTCAAAAACTTTAAACTATGTTTTTTTCTTGATCATTTAAACTTGACAACTTTTTGAAAACACACTATATTAATTATAAAAAACACACGCTTTGTATCTATACTACATTATAAAGCATTTGGGACATTCCTAAAAAGTAAGGCTTAAAAAATTAAGATTCAACACTTGCTAATAATGGCAAATTTTAATAAGTACATCTATAATAACATTTATTGCAACACTTTAAAGCACTCTTTTTAGACATGTTTTTAAAAAAAAAATAATTAAAAAATACAAAGTAAGTTAATATAAGAAAAAAAACGTCCATAACAATAAATACCTAATAAATTTTATTTTTAAAACTCCCCAAATATGAAAAATACTTGTTATTATACATATTGTACAAACTAATAAAACACACAAATCTTCATGCAATTTATATGTAAACAAGTTCATGGTACATATGGTTTTAAAAAACGGACCGGGCCAATGGGTTCAACCGGGAACCGGAGTCACCACCGGTTCGGCTAGCCCATAAAAGTCGTCCTAAAACGATATTGTTAAATCAATAGAGTTTAAAAATGCATACTAAAATACAATGTTCAAAAAATATTATTAAATCACAATAGTGCCTCGAGAATCAACATATGCGCCTTTTGGAATGTTTTTAATAAAACTTACCGTAGAAACTAAAAACTTTGTTTTATAAAAATTGGACGATTTTTTCAAAGCAAAGGATGCAAAGGTGTAAAGTCCTAATTATATGATTATACACATTTCACATATCTATACTACATTATAAAGCATTTGGGACATTCCTAAAAAGGAATGCTTAAAAAATTAAGATTCAACACTTGCTAATAATGGCAAATTTTAATAAGTACATCTATAATAGCATTTATTGCAACACTTTAAAGCACTCTTTTTAGACATATTTTAAAAAAAAAAATTAAAAAATACAAAGTAAGTTAATATAAGAAAAAAAACGTCCATAACAATAAATACCTAATAAATTTTATTTTTAAAACTCCCCAAATATGAAAAATACTTGTTATTATACATATTGTACAAACTAATAAAACACACAAATCTTCATGCAATTTATATGTAAACAAGTTCATGGTACATATGGTTTTAAAAAACGGACCGGGCCAATGGGTTCAACCGGGAACCGGAGTCACCACCGGTTCGGCTAGCCCATAAAAGTCGTCCTAAAACGATATTGTTAAATCAATAGAGTTTAAAAATGCATACTAAAATACAATGTTCAAAAAATATTATTAAATCACAATAGTGCCTCGAGAATCAACATATGCGCCTTTTGGAATGTTTTTAATAAAACTTACCGTAGAAACTAAAAACTTTGTTTTATAAAAATTGGACGATTTTTTCAAAGCAAAGGATGCAAAGGTGTAAAGTCCTAATTATATGATTATACACATTTCACATATCTATACTACATTATAAAGCATTTGGGACATTCCTAAAAAGGAATGCTTAAAAAATTAAGATTCAACACTTGCTAATAATGGCAAATTTTAATAAGTACATCTATAATAGCATTTATTGCAACACTTTAAAGCACTCTTTTTAGACATATTTTAAAAAAAAAAATTAAAAAATACAAAGTAAGTTAATATAAGAAAAAAAACGTCCATAACAATAAATACCTAATAAATTTTATTTTTAAAACTCCCCAAATATGAAAAATACTTGTTATTATACATATTGTACAAACTAATAAAACACACAAATCTTCATGCAATTTATATGTAAACAAGTTCATGGTACATATGGTTTTAAAAAACGGACCGGGCCAACGGGTTCAACCGGGAACCGGAGTCACCACCGGTTCGGCTAGCCCATAAAAGTCGCCCGAAAAGGATATTGTTTAATCAATAGAGTTTAAAAATGCATACTAAAATACAATGTTAAAAAAATATTATTAAATCGCAATAGTGCCTCGAGAATCAACATATGCGCGTTTTGGAATGTTTTTAATAAAACTTACCGTAGAAACTAAAAACTTTGTTTTATAAAAATCGGACGATTTTTTCAAAGCAAAGGATGCAAAGGTGTAAAGTACTAATTATATGATTATACACATTTACACATATCTATACTACATTATAAAGCATTTGGGACATTCCTAAAAAGGAATGCTTAAAAAATTAAGATTCAACGCTTGCTAATAATGGCAAATTTTAATAAGTATATATATAATAACATTTGTTGCAACACTTTTAACCACTCTTTTTAGACATGTTTTTAAAAATAATAATTAAAAGTTACAAAGTAATTTAATATAAGAAAAAAAAACGTCCATAACAATAAATACCTAATAAATGTTATTTTTAAAACACCTCAAATATGAAAAATACTTGTTATTATACATATTGTACAAACTAATAAAACACACAAATCTTCATGCAATTTATATGTAAACAAGTTCATGGTACATATGGTTTTAAAAAACGGACCGGGCCAACGCGTTCAACCGGGAACCGGAGTCACCACCGGTTCGGCTAGCCCATAAAAGTCGTCCGAAAACGATATTGTTAAATCAATAGAGTTTAAAAATGCATACTAAAATACAATGTTCAAAAAATAATATTAAATCGCAAAAGTGTCTCGAGAATCAACATATGCGCCTTTTGGAATGTTTTTAATAAAACTTACCGTAGAAACTAAAAACTTTGTTTTATAAAAATCGGACGATTTTCAAAGCAAAGGATGCAAAGGTGCTAAGTGCTAATTATATATATATGTTTGAATATTAATCATTATACTCTTTAAAGTAACCCAAATGATTTATTGAATATTTATTTTTAATTTATCTTTATAAGTTATCTTTTACTTGTATCATCCATCTATGTAGAACAAATTTAACAAACATTTTTTTTGAGAACTAATTTTCTTAGTATAATGCAAGTGATTTTTAAAATTCGCTATGGTGTTATTATTTAATGATAACTTATGACTACGGGCTATTGTCAACTACTTTTATCTCGTACTTTTACAATATACCTACTACCAACTCATTATTGTTACCACATCACGTGGATAATCCACAATTTTTATATGAAAAATTTATTTATTGCATAACAGTATTCAAAACTAAAATTATTGTCGTCCGTATATCTATTGTATTGTAAAATATAGATCTAAAAAAAAATTTTCACTTAATGTTTTAATTGTATGGCGTCCGCCGCTGCAACGCGCGGGTACCCTGCTAGTTTTCAAAAACACACGCTTTGTATCAAGGGTCGAACCAGAATGACGATTTCACAAAGTATAATTATTAGCCGCTATACATCGTCATTTTGCGACGGGTATTTGTCTAGTATACTATATCATTCAACGCTCTGATAGTATCTTACTCGACTCCTTCATACTTTGAATGCAATGTGTAACAACTAACAAGGATTACATCACGATTCAAATATTACACGACTATACAACGAAAGGCGCTTAGATAAACATAAAACATGCACCGAACTATTCCCAAATAGTATCTCCTTCAGGAACCCGCTAAATGTGTTCACTAAGATTAGCAAGAAACGATCATGATTTATAAATAGCTGACACTCTTGGGGTTTGCAAATAAATGTTCTCTGCAAACCAGCTTCGGTTTCTTAAAGCTGGAACCAAACAAGCGTTGAAACATGGCTGGAGGCTCATTAGATACAGACTGATACATCTTTCTTACCGTGACGTGGTTATCTAGAATCATCAGCTCCAACAGTTTTCTGCCGCTCTGAAAAAAGTTTTCAAATAAAGGATTACTTATTGTTCACATATAACCAAAGCGAAATATATAAACCAAATTAAGGGTCCAGGTATCATACTTGAGGATTTAGTACATTCAGCTCGCTTACAACGTGCTCCTCCAAAATCCCAGGATTCTGCATCACGATACCAAGGACACGGCGTACAAGTCCCTTATAAACCATCTCATTTATGGTACTGTCTCCATTAACCCATGGCAATATTGGTTTATAAGAACGAGAATCATCAATTACAAATTCTAACTTTTCCTCTTGTTGGGTCGTTGTTTCAATCTCAATGTTTGGCTGAACTTCGTTTAAAGGTAGAGGAACCTCTTCCGGGTGGTTTAGAATGGTTACTCTGTGATTCACCTCGTCGGTACTTGTTTGCACCTCAGTAGGGTCTGTGCAAGTTTCTTCCATTATACTTTTGCCTTTATCTTCGTGATTTTTTTGTTGCAACTCATGTGGTGCACCATCATTAGTGTGGGTCTCTGGCACCTCGAGATCAAGATCTTGTTGGTGGGACCCCATTGAAGCCAAAAGGTACTTTGAGCGATATAGAGAGTCAACAACATGGACAGAATCAAAAGCATTCACCTGATACACAAATATTTTAGTCCAATCACAAACATTAAATGGCTGTTTTCTTGTTGCTAAAGGATAATAAATTTGATATAAAATTGTCCATATATTATTATATGCCGTTTTTTGTTCTATTAAAAAAAATTAACAGTTCAAATATCTACATTTATTTAACAGGTCAAACCAGCCCTTCGTCCCCATGAATGTTGTTTTTTCAAAATTGCTCATTCGATCCAAGCCAGTTTTAACATGTCATCTAACCAGAGTACAAAGCAAACCTTTAAAACACGCCCAAATGCCTCAAGCACCTCGGCAATAACTTCCGGCATCTTTTCCCCTAAAAGCATGTGACAATATCTTTAGATTCATATGAAAACATAATTTCTTACGAGTACAGTCAAGTAATCAACAGCATACCTTGCACGTCAATGATCTGTGAGATTCCTTTCATGCTTAACCCTTGGTCACCGGCCTTTTGGATGGCTGAATAAACAGTTTTAAACAGATTGGGGTTAAAGGGAGACGTTTCTTGCACATGAGATGCTAAGTGCTTTGCATAGCAAGTCATAGCTTCCCATGCTGACTCAGATGCACCGCTTGACTTTAAAATTCTTCCCATATGTGCAGGAGACGGTGAATTTGAATTCTCATCTCTGGATAATGCAATTGCGTCAACCTTTGAGACTAAATTACAGCTTACCGATAACTGGATACCCGGAAAACCTTTTTCTTTACGGGAAAAAATTTCACGGTCAAATAATGTTGGATTTTTAGCTGTTTCAACATTATGCATCTCACTATCATCCGATTTACGCTTTTTTGAATCGTCAATTTCTCCAACACCTTCCTCGGGCAAACAGGGGAACATCGATATTTCACCGGAACACATCAGAACACTCAGTTGGAGGATATCTCCACACTGTAGGTCAGGAGATAGATTTACTCCCATGTCTAATAAATCATTTTCTTTCTCATGAAGCCACTGAGCCATTTTATTAGCTATTTCTCCCGTATTAACAGGAAATGGAGATGAAGAAATATTATGTAAAAACTGCTGGGAGAGAACAAAGTGACTAGAATCATTACCCCTCACCTGCCAACAGAAGACGAGCATATCACCATTTAATTATTTTTGTCACTACCGCTATAAAAATAATTTCATTATAACTATTATTGCTTAGTTGAAATAGAAATGCCTCTATCGAACATTATGTATGTGTACTTTGAATTAAAAAAGCAAATTGCATAAACATGCAACAAACTTTAGACATACTATCTATTCGGGGAACAAACTGTGATACATCCGAAAAGGGTAATGAGCTTTCAAGAGTTTTTTTAGGTTAACTGGTTTTAGTATGCGATAGTAGTGCCACATTAATGCCATGTAAGCCAAATTTTAAAAAGTGGTCAACAAGGTCAATGACTCAGAATTACCGCCAGACCATCATTTTGACTAACCAAAAACTTTTATAGTTGGTTACCGTAAATTTAAGGAAGTATATTACTCTTCTGTGGTCGAAACAAAGTTTGTTACCCGAAAAAGAAAATCTGCATTAGCGTTTTCTGCAATGTTCCCTAGAAAAATAATAAAACTCTGGTTACCATGAAGTTTCTGTCTCTGAGGTAGTTAAAGGCGATCAAAAGATCATGTTCTGAATATCGTCTCAATGTTTCAGCTAGTAAATTTGGAACCCCATGACCTTTAGCAGTACTCAGAAATACAAGCTTGAATAGCTCTATTGCATTTGAAACTGCTAATGATTCGTATGCTTGTGCACCAAAACCTTTTCCTTTATTCAAAAGCGTGACATAGCTTTTAGGAAGAAAAGCTCTTGGTTTTCGACCAGCTGGTTGCCTTTTCCTACCATCTTTCTTCAATGCATTGATAGAGCTAGTTGATGAACCTACATTGTTTTCATCCAATTCCTGAAAGCAAACATTAAAACATTTATAATATCTGAAAAATGATATACCCTACGGGTCTTCACGTTTTGCAGGATTAAGTCCTTGAACTTTATAATAAATAATTAAATTCCGTAACTTGGAGAGCTGGCCAAAGAGGTCCTCTCTAAAAAATTTAAGAATATTAACTTCACGTTTTGCGCGGTAAGTCCTTGAACTTTGTCTTGTAATGGTTAAATTCTGTAACATATAGAGCTGACCGAACAGGTCCTTTTTCTTGGGTTAAAGGCTTTAATTAAGCTAAAAAGAAGAATCTTTATAAAGAAAAAGCGAATTAAAGGATTTAATAATGAAAAAAGAGAATTCTGTTCATTTTTATACGTTACGTGGATCAATCATGCAAAACAAAGTGTATTAGCTTAATTGCGCAAAACATAAAAGTCCATACGTTTTTTTGGAGCTTTGTCCACCTTTTAAGCAAATTCCCTGTGTGAAAAAGGTGAAGAGTAAAAGAGGCTAATCTTACATGTCGTTCACCGCCAACATCTGACAGGCGGTACTTAGATGTGTTTAGAGGTCCTTTGGCGGGGCCCAGTTTAGCTTTCTGCTTGTACTTAAGAACCTCTTCAAGAACCATCTTTATATCTTCTTTGTCAAAATCATCCCATCGTTCTTCAATCGAGTCATTCGTATCATCGTCAATACGACCAGCAGCAGCATTTTGACCATGAATAATGATTCTGCGTTCGTTCTTAGATCTTTGTAGATGCTTCACATATCTCACACTAAGCATGTTACAGAGGTTCAGAACAGCTTTTTTGAATTGCTCGTTTCTGTTCAAAGTTGACATTCTTCGTCTGCATGTATCAGGTGGTGCTGGTAGACTTTCAATTGAGGTCCAGTCTGTACGACTGAATTTTGCTCCAAGAGCAACACGGTGTTTTACATACTCAATCACCAACAGCCTAATAAAAAAAAACCATCCACGTAAATATCATCTCATGCACAATATCAAGCAGTCAAACAAACAAGCAAGAAAAGTCTTGTTTCGTTCCAGTAAAAAATATATATATATTTTTTTAATGCACAAATTAGAAGGTTTTATGCATTTTAAAACTACATAGGTGGTTTAATGTATACAAAAATTAACTTTGGGAAAATTTCGGCATGTTGAAACTAATTTATATGATAACCATTTGTATGGATACGGATCAATATGGGTAGCTTGTAAAATATATAAGAAAGATCAATAGCAAAAAGTAAATTGGGTTAAAACAGGTCAAACATGTTTTAGACATTAAATTGTAATTTTAGACATATAGTTTCTGTAATCATATTGAATACATTGACTCTTTGCAAAACTAAATAAAAAAAACCACAAAGTGATAATGAATCATCCCAACCCAACTCATCCCTTGAACACCACAGAAAAACTATCCTTTTAAACTCGTTACCCAACCCCCCAGTTTGCCACCACTACTGATGGACAAGTCAAAATACTTGGTAGTACTATATTTTTACCTGTCTTTCTCTTCCGTCCATGTAAACCTATTCCGCTCTAAATACTGTAGCTTTGACAATGCACACTCATGTATAGCAGAATAAGAATGGCCGTTTTCATCATCAGTTAATTCCACATCATCATCTAAAGCCTCTTTCTGGCTACCAAATTCATTAATCACCAACAGAGCATTTTGTTCTTCGGCAGGACCTTCTAAAGTGGATATTTTGGCATGCTTCCGTTTGCGCGACTCTTCGTCTCGTGAATTTCCATTATCGACTAGCTTTCCTTTCCGGGATCTTTTCCTTTTGGCAGGTGCTGATTCCTTTATTTGATTCTTTTGGCGCTTATCATAATATACCCGGAGCACCTGCAAAGTATATCAATAAAGCCCATATGGTAAATCAGGTCCTAAATTTGTTTTTACCAGATACAAAGAGAAAACAAACCTGCTCCAAGGTCAAATCAAGTTTCTCTGCAATCTTCTCACACTTTTTGTAGCTTATCTTCTGATCTAAGTCATCATTTGCTACAATTTTAGATAGCTCAGCCCGCTGATGAGCTGTCATAACTCGCACAGAGGCCCATGAACGAGGATGAAATGTCTGATGAAATCAAGTTTCAGAAAATACGAATGAAAATAGAGTTATATGATGAAAACAGAAAACTGACTGAAGTCTTTTACTTTTTTATGCAATCTGTTAAAAAAACACCAAACCTCATGAACAACAGATCCAGGGAATGCATGCAAAGCAGCTTTTTTATCAGAAGCAGCATAACAATACTCCAAGGTGTTCCAATATTCATCAACATCTTTTCTACTTGCAAGAACAAAATCATGTCTGACATGAGGGCGAAGATCAAAAGAATCAAAACCAGTAGATGTCAAGTACACTCGAACAGGTTCCTCGATGTAAGGCTTAAGTTCTATTGAATGTCTAAGAGTAGTATGTGGGACCAGCGGAGCATCAAGAGGTTCTCCACCAATCAACCGTATTAACTGCCGCAAGATCCAAATTTTGTTAGAACTAATTAACTAACTGGGACTGGTAAATGACATTTGACACTTATAAAGTTTCGAAGCTCATTGACCTTTTGGGTCCAGTTATCAAAGCTCTTTGTAGATTCAATCATTCAGTGTTAAATTGACATGAAAGCACTTTCTGTCCATTTAATTTATTTATTTATTTATTTTTTTCACAAATATTTAGTATTGAAATTATGATAATGTCGAATTTTCAATAATAATCTAGAAACTACAATAAAGTGATTTGGGAGGTTTTGTGCATTAACAATAGGCTGAATTTTGACACATTTAATTTGTCCATTTGTAAGCTAATCGTTCGAATTTTTACCCGTTTGACCCGCTAGAGAACTAACCGTAGATAAAATAACGTTAAATATACACAAAAGAAGCCATGTACTCCCAAGAAATGTGATTAGATTTCAGAGAATTTATCATTTTACGATTTTCCAGCAAGTTTTTGGCCAGAATTTGCATAAACAACTATTTTGATACTTGTTATTTTTAAAATTTGGGTAACCTTAATTTACCCTTTAAACAGAAGTTCAGAGGAATACCTTCAAGCGTCTTAGGATGTCAATAAGACTTGAGATTAGTCCAGTTACTCGAGTTCCCATGAGAGACCTGTACTCATTTTTGGGAAGATCAGAAAGGCATAAACCTTCTTTACATTTTTCAACCATAGACTCAAGTGTTTCAGAAGACCCTGCAACTTGCAAGAACAACTCAAGTGGCATAGCCTTAATGGCTGCGTCTAATTCGAAAAATTTGCAAGTACTATGAGGGTTCTTATGCTCATAACCTTCCTTTCCCAAAACAGCATCATCCCAACCTGGTGATTTTGTGAGATAACCCCACAGAAAGACATGAAGGAGTTTTACACGAACCATTTTCGCCAATACAAAACCGTTGTTTTTCATTGCTTCAGCTGTTTTGGCCTGAATAACGTCTTTCACATTTGTATGGATTCTTTCCACGTTAGTTAACACAGGTACTGATCCGGATTTACTGTCTTTGAATTTACGGTAATTTTGGTTGCGTGTTTGTTTCTCAAATGCTCTTAATTTTTCATGTACTCGATCTGATAGGTCTTCTGCTTTGATTACAGATGGATGTAAAACCACATCAATTGCACGGATTCGCCCATAGTTAGTGGCAGAAGGGAATGCAAAATTAATGCATTTGCAGTGACCATCTTTTTGAAGCTTATTTAAACTACGTTCTAAAGTCTTCTTGTCCATCTTTGTTTCTTGATTATCGAGACTCTCCAGCATCCCCATTAGCTCGGCTCGTATAAGGACCTTATCTTTCTGCAAAATTTGAAACGTTTAATATAAAGACAAGATGACGAAAGAAGCCAAGATTGACAAGTTTGATTGGACGGAATGGATCAAATGAGGTAACGGAATGATTCTTTATATTGCGTTAATATCATGCTGATTGGCATGTAGGGACTGAAGAGTCATTAAACCAAGTCGTCTATACATGTTCAGGAAAAGCTAAACAAGTCTTGAACTTCTCTATTTTATGACGTAAATAGTAGTTTTCATGTTATCGTATTATACAAAAAAAATGACTTTACAATTGGCTAGCACATGATTTGATCAAAATAAATTATTTGCAAAAAGTAATAAATTAAGAAATTTCATGTATGCCTATCATAAAAATATAAATTAGTTGCTATTTTCTTATAGAGATAATGATTCAGAAGTAAGAACACAACTCCCGTGATTCAACAATCAATGAGCATATATAACAGGGTGACAAAAGAAGCCAAAGATCAGAAAATGACCTGCAGTTTTTCAAGTATTCGCTGCTCCCTTAGTGAACTAACTGATGTATGACCAATACATGGATATATTAAAGATGAGCGGCGAATTCGCTTTGCCGGTGAAGCAGATGAAGGTGTCTCCAAAGAAACATTATTTTCCACAGGATTTACATTCACAGCTGGACCCTCTTCTGCGTCAGGAATAATATAACTTGGATGACATTGTGGATTGTTTATACTTCTTGAATCAAGCGGGGTGTCATTAAGGTTCACTTCTACACTTGCTTCATCATCAACTTTGGGGGGTTGATCATCACTATCTTGGATATTGTGAGTCAGCATCAGTTGTCCAACTTGTAAAGGAGTTGGAGTTGGAAGGTTCTCATCTATGGTATCTTCTGATTGTAAAGGAGTTGGAGTTGGAAGGTTCTCATCGATGATATCTTCTGATTGTAAAGGAGTTGGAGTTGGAAGGTTCTCATCTATGGTATCTTCTGAATTATCAAGGGGTGTATTTGAAGCTTTTTTATTAAAATTTCCAGAAGTCCAAATTCGGTAGGCTACACCTCTATTATGGCTTTCTGAATCTATATGCATCCCAAATCTAGACACCATCTCAAGAATGCGAGGATAGTACCGTTTATTGTTTATGCCAAGCCGTTTATATACCTGCTTACAGCAATACAAATATTCAAAAACATATTTTACAGAAGCGGTAACAAGATACTATAAATGCAAGATGACATACCTCGTTAATAATCAACCCTTTTGCACCTTCTGCCTCAACCATATCATAAATTTGTTGCTCAATAGGAAGCTCCATAAGCTGGTCCGTCACTTGGCCTCTTTTTACCAGTTTAACGTGTTGTTCTGTACCAGGATCATCATCTCCACCTCCATGACTTTTGGGCGCAAAAGTTTCAGGAGAAAATTTCTTTAGCAGCCTTAAGCAATTTAATTTCTGAAACACAAACAAGTTATATAAGGTGGAATAAAAGGAGGAACTAACAGCCAATAAGCTAAAAACTACAAAAAGGCAAAAGGAGTGACTGCTCATATGAACCCGAATAAATAAATTACAAATTATCATTAAGCATGCTAAATTGCGATATCTAACTTATAATCATACATGGTCAACAACTATAAAATATGGCATCAATCATAGATATAGAAGAAAACAATATATCTAAGACTACCTTCTCTGTAGCAATAAACTCCTCAACCAGATGAGCATCTTTCAACTTTTTTACGATCTGAGAGCATTCATGCAATACAGTTAAATTGGTGAGGAAGAAACTAACCTTGAAAGCAGATGTAGAGTTATGGTATATTATAAACCATTAGCTTACATTTCTCCAAGCTCTGTGTCCAGGAGTTTTGCGATAGCCTAATTCCTTCTTCAGATCTGAAATGACGAGAACCTTCATGTGCATAGAAGTGATTCACAATTAGCACCTGATAAAGTATAAAGGTAAAGTAATCAAACTATTAGCTGAAATGTAGAGTATAACCTTGCCATTGGCTTTTTCTAATCTATCACAAATAGCTCTTAAAGCAGGTACAAAGTCTGCTATGCGCTCTTCAGAAACACCATCTCCTGTAGCAACTTCTTTGTCATGATTCTCATTATCAATGGAAGTCTTCTCCTCTTTCGTAATTTCAAGTCTTTGCAAGTGACCCAAATGCTTTGCATAACGATATAAGTGAAGCATATTAGTGTTCACGATTGAACCACTTTTATACTCCCCTTCATTGCCAGCTTCTTTCTTCCTTATTATTGTTGATTGCCTCACAATTAACCCGCGGGATTCAAGACCTTTTAGTACATAAAATATGTCGTTATTTTTAATGCCAAGTTCCTTGGCAAGATCATTTTGGGTTATTCCATCTGTTCTGCAATAGTAGAGAATAGCAAGATCAATAACCTTTTCAAAATTATGCATTCTTCTCAAATACAAATTTTACATAGTTTTCTGTTACATGCCAATGATTTCTTGTTTATGGCATTCATTGTACAGTTTATAACCACACTGTGTTGCATTTCTTATGAGTTCAGTGAAGCGTGTTGGCGAAAGTTTTAAGTAGTCTGGGTGATAGCTTATCTGGGGTCCGGGGCCCTTTAGTTATATTTCACATAGCCATTATACACAGGCGTCTCCCCACATGGTTGCATTTCAAAGATAAATATGTTTTATGTATATCGATGACTAAGAATGATGTCAGGCCTGTAATTTAGCTTAAAACAAACACTGTTTCATGGATTTCATGGATACCCACTACTGGGGGTGTTCATCGGTTCGGTTATCGGGTTATTCGGTTTATTCGGTTCGGTTAGTTCGGTTATTTTTTTTTCTGGGTATAACCGAAAACCGAACCGAACCGAAATTATATTTGATTCAACCGAACCGAAAACCGAACCGAATAACCGAAAACCGAACCCCTATAACCGAAAACCGAACCGAATAAACCGAATTACATAATTTTAATTATTTTTTATTTAATTATATATATTTTTAGCACAAAATATTTTTTCCAAACTTAAATCATGTTATATTTATACTAAAAAAAAGTTTTAGTGATTTTTTTTCATATATATACATAGAAAAAATATATATTTTATATGAATTCGGTTTTCGGTTCGGTTTTCGGTTTTCATTGCCAAAACCATATCCAACCCGATAACCAAATATTTAGTTCGGTTCGGTTCGGTTTTGACCAATTCGGTTCGGTCACAAATTCGGTTCAGTTATTTCCGGTTCGGTTCGGTTTCGGTTTTCGGTTACTGTGGATATTACCCGATCCGTGAACACCCCTACCCACTACTCACAATGGGATTAGTCGAACCCATTACCTTAAAGCATACAAGTTTATCCCTTTCGTACTCAAACCTTCATTCCTAGACCCACACACCAAACACACCCTAAAACAATAAGCTCTAGTTGGGGAAAAAATTAAATAATATATATAAAAAGTTTGTTTGGATGTAACTAAGAGCTTAGGCTAGTCACAGTGGGGAGGTGAACCCACTTGGTTGAGGACCGGTTACCACCGGTTGCCCCATTGTGGGGTGTTCGGTTGTGTTTGGTTGAGAGGGAAAATGAGACGAACTAGGTTGTGTATTCGACCGAGTATAATGCATCAAAAGTGGACAAAAAATCCACCCGTTTGGCTTTAAAACAAAAAAATAATAATGATAATAAAAAAAAAAAAAAAAAAAAAAAAAAAAAAAAAAAAAAAAACTTTACCACTTTTACAACATTATAAATACCAACCTCAACACATTTTTAAACACACAATTCAAACAACTTCTCATAAACACTTTCAAACACATTTTGATAATTATGTCTTACGAGATATTTTTTAATTCTTCGTCTTCCGACGAGGAAGAAGTTATGAGCGAGTTTATGGAGTTTATGGAATTTACGCAGTTTAATTTTGTTAATGAAGTTTAATTTTGTTTTTAAAAATATTTGAATTAAAAAAAAAAAAAAAAAAAAAAAAAAAAAAAAAAAAAAAAAAAAAAAAAATCCCCTGTAAGAATACTTGCAGCAGATCGTCAGGTCGTCGGGTCGGAGAGAGAAAGCTGATGTGGCAAGGTCGACCCTGTGACTAGCCTTAAGCTTCTACTTTAATAAATGAGCTACACAACTTTTATATATAAGTTGTAGCTTTTAATAGAAAAATTAACCCAAATACCCTGTAAGAACACTTGCAGCAGATCAGGTTCGGATCAGGGTAGGGTTGATCATGGTAGTGGTCACCATTGCAGTTGATCGGGGTGAAGGGGCCCGTATAGTTACTTCTAGTAGCGAGAGTGGTTAGTGGTGATGATGAAATCATTGCAGGGTAAAAATGGTAGGATAGCTTTCAAGTACAAAAGCGCCAACAGTGGTGGTTGTGTGACAGCTGTGGATGCTCTTAACTAATTGTGTTTCACACTTTCACATATGGTTTTTCATTTCACGTCTTATAATGTCATTTTACACTTTCTAGCTAGAACTACCATTTCAAACATGACACAACTCTATTCAAGTTTTATACAAATAAAGCAGACACTCGCAACTCTACCTACTATTGCCAAACATATCATAAATCAACAATATCCCTTACTTCCCCTAATCAGATTAGTACAACGATTCTTCCTTCACTTTCCATACCATTCCAGCTTTCTCGTTATTTTACACTCTTTAGTTATAGATACATTTACTTTACAAAACACTTTTATATGATACAAAACTATTGCTAACTATTATAACACTTACTACTACTAACATCTACTACTTGTAGGTACTGCTAATACTTACGTTTCTCTTAAACTATGTATTTTTTAGAAGTAAACACTTGTCGTTAGATGCTAGAACACCTACTAAATAGCTACTACTAGTTTTGCCAAACATATCGTAAGCCGTAATAGTTACATTTTTCTTTAACACCCGTTTAAAAAAATCATAGTTATTACTGTTTTTTTCTTTTTAATAGAATGACAGTTTGACCCTTAACTAATTAATTAATGTCTTCTTAAAGCTTGTAATTATAATTAAAGCAAGGGTTGAGTCAATAGACCCAGATTCAAGTCTCATCCTTGGCATTTGCTTCATATAGGTACCCACCTCCACAAAACCTATGGGCACACTTCCGAGTCTTGGCTCGTGTGCCCCACTAGGCCAGGAGAGTTGTCGGAGCTATTCCTTATGGGGTGGACAATGGCTGGTGCCAAAAGGCATCCGAGGTCAGGGTATTCCCGCCAATCTACACCTTTTTTTTGTGAGCAACGGTAATGGGGTAAACTCGATCAAACTTCCCTATCTATTTTAGTATTGGGACATCGCGAAATGGAAATGTGGACTATTAATTTCAGACGGAGGGAGTACTAACTAACTACTACACCTATGTTAAAATAAACTACTTTCTCGTACTTACTAATGACTATTACTTGTACTTACTTACTAACAAGTGTTACTAGACACTTTTATAAAACAAGCAGTAAACCGTAATAATTACATTTCTCTTAAACATTATACCTAGCGATCGCAAGCCGCTCAAGCACCTTCCGCTGCCGCTCCGAAACGCCCGCGTCCGACGCAACAATATCATAAATCCCAACAAAACTATTAACCAAACACTCCACAGCCACAATCTTCACCTCCATCTTTTCCGCCGCTTCAACGCGCTGAATCCTAACATCTCCACAGTCAACGAAAGAGCCGCCTTTGCACTGGAACCTAAGGCTTGGTATGGTGAGTAAGTTGGTCCATAGGGCTTGTTTGAGATTGGGGCAGAGGGGGGTGAGGGTGAGTTTGGTGTAGAGGTGGGGGAGGGTGAGGCCTGCTGCGCCTTGGGAACAGATTTGTTCTAGTGCTGTGAACACGATGGTGTCCATCGGTGGGGGATTGTGAATTGGGGGTGTTTGGATTCGGTTTAGGGTTCGAATCTGTGTTTGGTAGGAAGTGTATTTTTTTATTTTATTTTTTTTTTTGTTTCTTTTTGGTGGCTGGTTAAGGGTTCGAATCTAGATAAGCTTAAATAAGCCCAATCTTTTTAATTGAAATACTACAATATCTTTTATTTAAGCCAAACTCATTTCACTTATTAAAAGTTTTCTTTTTTAAATTTGACCTTAACTATTTTTTTTACGTGTTTACTTTCCAAAATAATTGTTACGTGTTTACTTTTCAAAATTTTCTTTTTTAAATTTGACCTTAACTATTTTTTTTATATAATATTTCATGCAAAATATATGATTGGACTGTGTTTTGAGTGTATATTCGTTAATATAATTTTATCAAGTATTATATAATACAAAAAAAAAAAATACTTAAAATCAAAGTTGAAATAGAAATACTTTAAAAAGTTAAAACAGCACAACTATTTTAAAACAAAGTGAGTAATATTTACTAGGCATTGTGACCCGTGCATGTTGCACGAGTATTGTTTACCATAAAAACTCAAACTTTTTTTTTTTGTTGATAACTCAATTTTCGTATATGATAAACTGGTAAAGTTTTTCGACCGTGCTAAGCACGACCCAGAGGTACGAAATAGATGTTGACACTCGATCGTCTACGTGATCATTATAAGATGGTAACAGTTAACGCATGATTTAGAAAATGAGTATATTTACTATGACAAAAATTTTTAAGTGATTGTTAGAGTTTGATGTTAAAAGTCGAGTGTTATGTAAATCACTATTAATAGCTAGTGATGGTTATTTTGGTGTGAAAACTTTTTAGTTTTTACTCACATGTCACAATAGCACTGCTCGTATTTGGCTTTTGTTAATTTGTTGTCTAGGAAAATCTACTTATCTCCTATATCAATTTTTCAGACACAACTATTTTATAGTTTCCCAATGATTGCAATATCTTTGGATGTAAAAACAGAATTGCATGCCTCTGAATATGTTTGTTTTCTTGGATCTTTGACCTTTTGCAATACCTACCTGAACAAAATAATAGATTTTAAATGTTAGATATACGTAATACGTTATAACATTAACTTACAATTCATATAATTATATATACTTATACTAAACGTGCAAAACAGGCTTAGAAATTTAAGATGCAATTTTGCAAGACTTTAACAATTTAACATATTTTTCAAAAATGAATTAGGTATATTTAAATTATACCAAATCAATTGAAAAAATATACACTGCAGCCACAAATCTAAATATCAACACCTACAGGTTTCATAAATCATAATATTGGAAAAAAATCCCATATGCATTACATATTTTGAAGCATAAGTACAATGTTTTGTTATATCATTTTCAGTTTTTAACACTAATCTCTTATTATTTTTACACGTTAGAAAGATCATAAAGATATATCATAAAATGTATACATAACTTACCTTAAATAGAGTACTTCAACATCTTTTTTTCACCAAAATCCCACCTAATGACACAAAAATAAAAGCAACAACTTAATTCAAAATGGAAACATATAGATATCATAACAAAGATGTAAATGCAATCCAACTTATAAATCTAAACAAAAATGGCTTGACCGAAATTCATATCTTATAAACTTAAGAAGATTGGTGACGGGTGTAGCTGATGATCATACAAATGACTGAATGAGGCCAAAGAAGAAAGGTGCAACACTTACAACAACCTCTTGAAATTTTAGTAAATCAAGATGTGAAATATTTAAGATATTGAAAGAGATTCAGAGTGTAAAAAGACATGGCTGATGGGTGATGGACTTTTTTGTTGTACAAGAGTGCAAACAAGTGTAAAAAAAGCATGAGGTCAAAGGAGTATTAAGGTCAGCAAATAGTGTCAAACTATTTGGAGCTGAGATGGCTCTCGTTGAAGCAATAAGCTCTTTTTATCTAATAGTAAGATAAGATGTTATGGACAAAAATGTAGACAATCAAGTCTACTTAAAAACTGCTGGTTAGGTTTACCCATTGTCTTTTTTTAAAAATATTTATAAATGTGTTTATATCAAAAGTGTTCATGTTAAGTTGATTTGCTAGTTTATTTCAATATGTAGAAACACATTTTAAAACAATTCCAGTCATTAAAGTTACAAAATTACCGATATGTCATGTAGCTAATAAAAATAATCTCATTACATAATCTTCTACTTTCTCTCCATCTACAATTCTATCTCTGGTTTAGGTAGCAATTGATTTTGCCAACATATCGGTAATGTTTTAGTTCCATATAAGTAGGGGTGTTCATCGGTTCGGTTATCGGGTTATTCGGTTGATTCAGTCAAAATAAGTAAAATTGAACCGAACTGAATTCAAAATGGATTAAACTGAATTGAATAACCCGAATTACTTAATTTTAACTATTTATTTATTTAATTATATATATTTTTTGAAATAAAAAAAAAAATACAGCTCAAAAAATATTATATTTATACTATAAAAGAGTTTTATTTTTTTTATATAAATATATATAAAATATGTATATATTTTCTAAATGTTCGGTTACAATTTTGATTTGATTTTTTTCGGTTCACTTCAATTTTGATTTTCGATTTTTGTGAGTGAAACCCGAATTGCACACCCCCGCCACTGTTAGAAGGTGTTTGGAGTGCGTTTTGCACCCTATTATTTGATTATTGTGTCTACAAAACGCAAATAATCAGTTTCCAGCGTTTAGCAAAAAGAAATTGAGAATCAATAATTTACGTTTTGGAGCTCTCAAAATGCAGGTTTGCAAAAAGCAGCTAGCTACCTGCTGCTGGGAAATGCGATTTTTCTTTTCTGCTTAAATTACAGAGTTGCCCTTGTAAATGGGTTTGATTCATGCGAGTTACCTTGCAAATAATTTTTATTATAATGTAACAAAACACAACAAGAACATATAAAACTTTACAATAGATCGCATGAGCTGTTGTCGTCATTGTTGACTTGCTGAATTTCAAGTTTTGCTTGAAGTGTCATTTTGTTAAAAGAAAGATGCTGAGTGGAAGACATAAAGAACTGATAAAACCTAAAACACATAAGTAAATATATATAAACCTAAATATAACTTTAAAGGCCATCTTTTCCTAAGCCTAACATAATTATAAGCTTACACGTTTAAGTACTTTGAAAAGCCCCGTTGCAAATAATATCTTTTATTAAAAGACTTGCCAGAAAATTAAAATTGCAAAACATAAAAGAAAAAAGTGTTTCAAAAAATTAGGATAGTTAAAACAGTAAAACATATCAAATTTTGATGTATTATTAATTTATTATACGTCAACTTTACATAATTATATAGAATATAACGATGTCCATTTTAGAGGCTGTTTGATAAAAGAAAATGATTTAGTACTGAATCAATTAGCGTCCTGAATGATTTAGAGTGATCTGTATGAACTTGGTTCTGAATGAAAATTAGCCGTTTGATAAGCGTTTTGAATAACAATCTGAATGACATAAAATTACCATTGTAACCTTGTGTTTGATTTGAAGTTGACATATGATCATTTTTTATTATTACAATGATCAAGTTTATAAATCAAACACTATGTAAAATTGGTATTCATGGAGATTCAAACTGTGAAAGGCAATGATCAAGTTTATAAATTAGATAATATGTAAAATTGGTATCCATAGAGATTCAATTTGTGAAATGCAATCGTTACTTTTCTTTTTTAAATTTGTAATAATTAATCAATTAAAATAATTCTCCAAACTATAATATTACAAGAAAATGCGAATAAAGGAATGACTCCAAAAAGATGTAACTAATATGGCCTTATGGCTCTTTCACATTGGCGGAGACAAAGAGGGGGCACAAGGGTCACGTGCCCCCCTAGCGAAAAAAAATTGTAGTGTAACTATTCTAAAATATTTGGCTTATTTCGTAATTTGACTCCTTTAAGAACCATTTTGTAGTGTAATTTATAAAATTTATTAAAGTATGCCCCCTCGAATAAAATTTTCTGGCTCCGCCCCCGCTCCTTCATCACCATGTCTCTATACACACAAGAAGAAATATTATATAAGAGTAAACGAATGTGTCCCCGCTCCTTCGGTCAATGGTCCCATTTGCTTTTATCAAACACTCCAAGCGCTGACCGAATTGGAGGTGTTCTCTTAATTGTCTCATTAAAAAGATATCAAACACCCCTTTAGCCATTTAACATGTTGAAATATAAAATAATCTAATTTGCCAAACACTAAAAGAATTGATTATCTGATTATTGCGATATCAAGCATCATAATCAAATCCAAACACCACATTTCAGAATCACGTTTTGTAACTAATTATCGGTTTTCAAAACGCATAATCAATTTTCAATAAACAATCTCAACCCCCCCCCCCCCCCCCCCCCCCCGCCCCCCCCCCCCCCCCCCCCACCCCACCCTCCTTAAACTGCAAATGGTTGTAATTTGTAAGCCCAAAATTAATACTGGAGTGGGCTCATTGAAATAATGGACTCCCCAAATAATTCACAAATCTCAAACATTCTAACAACAACAGGCTCACATCATCATCATCCCCCAATCGATCACACACAAATACACACACACTAGTGTGTGAAAAAAGCAGCCACCATCATCATCATCATCGGCACCGTGTCCAACTCGTATCAACTCACCGGGGAGATCAACTCGTGTATGATTTCACTTTCTCATTTTATACGATTGAATTGATTATTTGTTTACGTATGCAGTTATTAGTTTCCGAATATTTACTAAAACTGCTTATTTGAGAATTGCGTGTCGATAAGCTGTTTTAAGTCTGTTTGTTTGTGAGTGAAATAAGTAGCTTATTTTATCGACCTCATTATTATCATAAGTAATAAGCGGATAAAATTGATATTTAGAATAAAACTATAATGCGAAATACTATAAGGTTGCCAATCTAATGTAATACCAAACGTCTAGTTGACCGGTCAAGGACGTGCACGGGGCCAATTTAAACCTTTCGGAGATATATGTGTTGTATCCAATTTTTAATAATATCTATATGTTTTGTACCATGTATATATCATATTCTGCGTATTTCAATTCTGAAATGTACGGAGTAACTTGTAGCATGTTCATATATAGATACTTTTGGCTATCTAGGTGACATACACTTTGTAGGACTCGGATTGTTAATGAATTGATTAGTTAGTTCAGGCGTTACTTCTCGTGTATTCGTTTCTTAAACATTTTAATACATTGGATGCGGTACACAGACTGTCATTTTCGTGCCGCTACTTTTTTCAGAAACTTTAGTAAACAGTATGTTGTGCTAGTGTTTTTGTTTATCTAGGTAACATAAATGGCGTTCGCAATTTGTAGGACTCAAATCCTTTATGAATTGATCACTTAGTTCAAGCGTTACTTCTTGTGTATTCGTATCTTAAACATTTTAATACATTGGATGCCATACACAGACTGTCATTTTCATGCCGCTACTTTTTTCAGAAACTTTAGCAAATAGTATGATGTGCTAGTGTTGCGTGTAGCGTACATGTTTCTTTACATGCACAACCTTGTGTATGGGATGTTAGGTCCTTACATGCTTCAAACAGTGCGTGCTTTATTTGCTGATAAGCATTTTTTTTCCTCTATATTTGCAGCGTATCATAAAGAAAGATGGGGATCATAGAGAGGATCAAAGAGATCGAAGCCGAGATGGCACGGACCCAAAAAAATAAAGCAACAGGTTAATGAACGAAATGCTTGCTTATAGTTTCTGTTCTTCTGTATACTAGTCAGTGGTACTGTTATAAGGTCCTACGTTTTGGTTATAACACTTTCAAAAGCAGTTAAACCTCGTTCTTATACAAGTTGTTTGACTTTAGACACATTTCGAGTTTCTAAGGGGTTTTAACTTCTCCGTCATGTATACTATATTTCTGTCTATTGCATCAATGTTTATATTAAGATAATTTCACAAGTAAGTAGCTAATTTTGTCTCTTTTGAAACGCAGAGTATCATTTGGGTCAGCTCAAGGCTAAGATAGCGAAGCTAAGGACACAGCTACTTGAGCCACCCAAAGTAAGCGATTGATATGATTTCACAATTTTATCCTGCTCTTATACTGTCTTTTCATGTGCGTAGTTGAATGTGATTATTAAGAGCTAAACTTTCGAATTATTTTTCATGATTAACAGGGTTCTAGTGGAGCTGGAGAGGGTTTTGAGGTTACAAAATATGGCCACGGTCGTGTTGCACTTATAGGATTTCCCAGGTCTGTTGCTGGGCCATGATCATGTTGTCTTATTGTAAAATGTAGAAATGATTTCAGAAAATTAGTATCCCTATGATCATGTTGTCTTATTGTAAAATGTAGAAATGATTTCAGAAAATTAGTATCCCTATGCAAACAATCCAATGAATATTAATTCATAGTGTTTTAATATTATTTTTATATACAGTGTGGGAAAGTCAACACTGTTAACCATGTTGACCGGAACTCAATCAGAAGCTGCAGCATACGAGTTTACAACTCTTACCTGTATTCCTGGAATTATTCACTACAATGGTACTAAAATTCAATTGCTTGATCTTCCTGGAATCATTGAAGGAGCTTCTGAGGGCAAGGGGCGTGGTAGGCAGGTGAGACCGTTTATTTGCTTAACAAGAGTGATATATCCCTTATGGCTATGGTTAAGTGTCTAACTTCTGTATACCTAAAAAAATAAATACTTTTTTTATCTATATATACGGAACTTTTATTACTAGTTTGCATCTGATAATTTGTTATGAAATATTCAAAGTGAAACGTAATTAGTTTTAGTTACTGAATGCATGATCTGCAAGCAGTCCCTTTACCCTCGGGTAGGTTGTTGTTGTTGTTGTTACTACTGAATGCATGAATTATTATATCTTATTTACTATTAAGTTAAAAACTGAAATACGAAGATTTGGTTCAAGTTTTCTTTTAAATGATAGTTGGAAGTTACTCTATAAAGGTGTCACATGGTCTACTAGATCCATCTTTGCTAATGTACATCGTTCTTTTCAACTCAGGTTATTGCAGTCTCAAAGTCTTCGGACATTGTGTTGATGGTTCTTGATGCGTCAAAAGTAAGTCCTCTCACTGTGACATGAAGCTTTGTTTAGCCATCTCTGTTGGTTAATCTATGATCTGGTAACTATATATAATACTATCTGATTTTGAAATACAAGTGATGTGATTACCTATTGTCCCAATGCATTTAGGTGGTGTTTGGTTTGATGGCAGGGGTTTGATAGTGTTTAGGTATTTAAGGGCTCAAGTTTGAGGGAATGGGTCTGATACTCTGATACCTATATAGCAGAAAATCCTCCTTACCTGTCTAAAGGGTTGGGTTTAGAAATTTGACACTTAATTTCATTCCATCATGCTATCAAATCTATACTCATAGTGCTACCTGTCTCGTTATTATTCCATCATCTTTCTCTCATTGGAGAACTCTAAAATATAAATAAAAATGGAAGAATAAATATTTTGTGATATAATAAAGAATTAAGGCCGAGACATTTTGTTGAAATCTGTTTAACTCTCATGAATTCTAACAAAACTTTCAGAGTGAAGGGCATCGACAGATATTGACAAAGGAGCTGGAAGCTGTTGGCTTGCGCTTAAACAAGAAACCACCACAGGTAATCTTTTAGACCATTGATCCGTTCGTTCTTATTTTTTATTTTATTTTTTTCATTTTTTGTGCCACTTATGAGCATGTGATAGTTCATCTCCATCATTTTTATTTTACTTGTTGAATCTGTAATGGCAGATATACTTCAAAAAGAAAAAGACTGGGGGAATTTCTTTTAACACTACCGTGCAATTGACTCATGTGGATGAAAAGCTTTGCTACCAAATTCTACATGAATACAAGATTCACAATGCAGAGGTAATCTCAAGTCTTAGCTCAGAGTATAGTCTGTATATATAAGATAAGGCACATTTATTATGTTATCTTATTTCCGTATTTTCTTTCTTTGCAGTTGTTATTTCGCGAGGATGCCACTGTGGATGATCTGATTGATGTTATTGAGGGAAATCGTAAGTACATGAAGTGTATATATGTCTACAACAAGATAGATGTTGTTGGTATTGACGATGTTGACAAATTGGCACGGCAACCGAACTCAATTGTCATTAGTTGCAACTTGAAGGTTCGTTCCTTTTCAATTGCCATTAGTGTGAATCTAACTTTATCATCCCCTTTTGCATGAAAGTTGCACCAAAATCTGACTTTTAATCTGATTCTTTTGACAGCTGAATTTGGATAGATTGCTTGCAAAGATGTGGGAAGCGATGGGGCTAGTCAGGGTTTACACAAAACCACAAGGCCAACAACCTGATTTTGGTGACCCTGTGGTTCTTTCGACTGTATGTCAATTGCCACTGTGTGTTGCTTGTAGTGTATTATTTTACAGCATTTGTTATCATTGATAGTTGTTTCTTTCCGATTTCAGGATAGAGGTGGTTGCTCTGTAGAGGACTTCTGTAACCAGATACACAGAAGCTTGGTGAAGGAAGTCAAATATGTGTTGGTATGGGGCTCAAGTGCAAGGCATTCCCCCCAGCATTGCGGCCTTAGTCATGTTCTTCAGGACGAGGATGTTGTTCAGATCGTCAAGAAAAAGGTATGACTGGTTTGTTCACGACTGGTTTTGCATAAAGTAGTTTTTGTTCAATTTTACTAAGACTTATATGGTGCCAAATACGATCCGCAAAATTATATTATTAAAATAGATAATCTAATTAAAAAAGAAGAAGTTGGGTTCTATTCATTGAAAATATACTTGGGGTGACTTTTTACCCATTTGACCTGTTTCCCTTTTTATCTACATTTTGTGTACTTATTTGACCCTTTCATAAGTAAATGCGGAAAGATCCCCACTCGACACCCTTGCCACATGCACGCAAACACCAATTGGGGTGGTGAAGGGGATGACTTTGCTGAGGTTTCATGTCTCAGCAGGGAAAAAAATAATGTTATAGACTCATTAGCATACAACGATTGGGTAGTCTATTGATATTTACCATCTTCCATATCCCACCGATTTTGGCTGACTAGATGTGCTCGATTGTAATAAGTTCTAGAAAAAACATATAATTTGTTACAATGAATACGGTGAATAGACAAACATCATTAACATGTATATAATATCAAGTATAGCAATTCTAAAAGTTACTTGTTACTGCTATTGTGGTTGAAACAATTTATATATTTGATGATTTTGCACTCAACAGGAGAAGGAAAGTGAAGGAAGAGGTCGGTTTAAGACGCATACAACTGGCCCCGATCGAATAGCTGATAGAGTAAAGAAGGCTCCTTTGAAGAATTAGAGTCAAGTGGCCACGTCTAGTTGGCGGCTATCTTCAAGGTTTTTCTAGTTATCGGAAGCTGGTATTATGCAGATGAAAAATATTGAATTTTGAGAGCATTTTCATGTTACCAGATGTTTATTTACTACATGGAAGCTTAAATGAAATATTTTTGTATTGTTTGAATTGAGCATAGCTAATGTAATACTCGATGACTGTGTCGTGATGTAGAATGGAGGAAACATGCTATCTGTGTTCTGGAGTTTATGTTGGTATTTGGATGTCGTTCTTGTTTTTATAAAGTTTTCACCTGTGATCTTTATGACACTAATGATTCTTGCTTTGTGTCAGTATTCGTAATCTTAGTTAATTGACTTGTAAGCAATGATGGGGTAAGACGAAAACAATGGAGGGAAAATCATAAATGAAGACAAAAACAAAAATAAGTCGGCCACTCAAGAATGGGGTATCATTTGGTGAAGTTAGATGTACTGACAAGTTAAAATGGGTCAAATTTAGAGTTTGGGTCAAAATGGGTTGGTGGGATCGGCTTGTCGGAACAATGTTTGTGAATTCTATAATGGGATGGAAGTATGGAACCGAGTGGGTGTCGCTCCATGATGGACCTGGAAAACTGTAGTCTAGGCCGCATGCTAGATATTACAGCTAGAATGACCATCATGTCATATGAAAAGCATGTTACAGTCAAATATTAAGACTATCATTAGGATGGGAGTCACATTACCTAGTTGTATTCAATGGATTTACTATAGTCAAGGACTCTTATCCTAGAATGGAAGTTACATCACCTTTTTTTCCAAATGGATAACTGAAGACTTAAAAGGACATAAAAAAAACTTTGATAAAAAGCCAGAAAATAACATAAGTTTTTAAGATCAACAGAGCCCATAAATGTCTTCTTTATCTCCCTCAAAAAGCTCATGGGGTGCCAATATCGCTCAGACAGTAAGTTGTCAACAAGTCTCTGAGTTCTTTATAACTTTATTGCATAAATTTTATACTTGAGTGTGTTTGGGATTGCTTAGTTTAAGTGCCTGCGTTTTTTACTTATATTCTTATAAAATAAGCAATTTAAGTAAGGTAGGTGCTTATTATAAAGTTCTTATAAGCTGTATGTTAGTACAAGCTGAAATATGCAATTCTAAACACCCTTTATAGTTATAATATGGTTAATGATAAACCCTTTTCATTTTGCGCGGTAACTAGTCTTAACCGGCTTACATATCTTTTTTGCAAATGAATCACTTGTATGTGAAGGAAGTGAAAAAAAGCAAGCAATTTCTGGTAGAACTGCATTAAATTATTGATTATGTTATGTTTTACAATGATCTTGAATTTTGGTGGTATTTTCAAGAAAAAATTCAAGATCGGTCTATGCCAGTTAACGGTAAGTCCAGAAAAGAAAACGAACCTGGCATCTGCTCGCAAATCCATTGAATTTGCAGCCAAACAAGGTGCAGCTCTTGTTGTTTTACCAGTGAGTTAAATAAACCAACCCCGCTTGATCTCTTTCATTCTCTAAGTAAATATTGATCTAAACGAAAGTGTGAACTGTAAGTGTCGTTACTTTTATGATTAGGAAATGTGGAATTGCCCTTACTCGAGCGATTACTTCAGAGAATTTGCTGAAGATTTCAAGGATAAACATGGCTCCCCGTCATTTTTCATGTTATCAGAACTTGCTTCTTGCCACAGCATAACAATACTAGGTGGATCAGTACCTGAAATAGATGGTAATCGTTTATACAATACTTGCTGTGTGTTTGGCCCAAACGGGAAGTTACTAGGAAAGCATAGGAAGGTAAAAACTTCAGTGATGAGTTTATAACGTAAAAATCACCGAGTTTATATAAAAGGCGAATTGTTATTTGCAGCTTCATCTTTTTGACATTGTAAATACTGCCCCGGGAGATCTATGTTTCAAAGAATCGGATTCTTTTGCAGCAGGAAATAAACCGACAGTTGTAGACACAGGTATGGTTCTACTAGAACAAAAAAATAACATAATTTTAAGTTAATACTGTGCGATATTATGAATGTAACAGATGTGTGTCGCATTGGGATTGGAATTTGTCATGACATTCGGTTTCCTGAGCTGGCAATGTTGTACCAAGCAAGAGGTGTATTCTTTATTCACTCAAACTCCATTTCTAATTTGATGCGTTTCTTGTGTTTTTGATCATTTGATATCAACTTCAGGTGTTAAGTTGATATGCTACCCGGGTGCATTTAATATAACCACAGGATCAATGCTTTGGGAGCTCGAACAACAAGCAAGGCAAGTACATTATAGTAAATCACCTTACACTTGATTCAGCCCCAAATAATCGGGCTGCCTTGCAGTGAATGAGCATTGGTGCAATACTGCAATGTGGTAAAAAAAAATGATTTGTAATGGCTTTTCGTTTCTTTTAATATTTCAGGGCAGTTGATAACCAGGTAATCACACCCTCTAGACACATATTCTCTGCACTTAATGGATTACTGAGTTGTGTTGTTTTCACGTTTGCTCGAAGATCTATATAGCAACTTGCTCACCCTCGCGAAACTCCTGTGGTTGCTACGAGATATGGGGCCATTCTACTCTAGTTGCTCCGGTAATATGCGTTTAACTTTAAACACTCGTTTTCTAGTCTCCATTTGACCAATATGAGATTAGAGGCCTTTTTACTATATGCAGAGGTTTCAATTTCCAAAAATATCTCAGTTTGAACCCAGCTTGACCCAACCTATATTGACCTGTTACACGACCCATCATCCATCTTGTCATTGCGCATACAATAGTAATCTCTTGGTTCTTATCATTTTATTGCCTAATTTTACAGGATGGAGCGGTTGTTGGAAAACTAGAACATGAGGAAGGGGTACTGATTGCTGAGATTGATCTTTCCGCAATAAATCATCAAAGGTAATATGCATACATACCCTTTTACTGTAGTTTACATAAAACTTAAATGTTATCTGATAACGTTTCATATGATCCAGGCAGTGTATCCCATTACAAAATCATAGGCGACATGACATTTACAAGCTTCTTGAGGTAGAAGAACAAAGGACAGGAAATATATAGATGAAATACTGCTCGACGCAGAACGAAGATTATGTTGTACTATGTCAATCAAAGTAAGTTGCAATACAGCATAACTTTAAACATGTTTTAATTAAACTAAACTACATCGCCAATGCGAATAAACAAAGTGTGAAAACATGACGAGAGTCAAGAACAATGTTTAGCCATTTCTATTATACAACACAATCGCATATATTGCAAATGGAGAATGAGTCACGGAATCATTTAGTCGAGTTACTTCCAAACTCATACCCATCAAGAGCTAATCAAATACTTATAATTAGAACAACTTCAAATATTCAGATGTTTTTATATAACAATTTGCTTATTTATCCCTCTTATATACTTCTCCCTATCAATAAGTATTTATAAGTTGCTTAAAACTATGGCACGGTTAAACCTCATCATATATTAGTCGGTTAAGAGATCAAAAACCATAATTACTCAAAATAAAAAAAATGCCAAAAAGAAATTAAACATTTCAGTAAATAGGGTTTAAAGCTTGCATATTCTGTACAAAATGCGGTAATAAGCAAATTGGGAAGATACAAAACATACTGAACCTAGAGCCTGGTATTTATAAGGCTTCTTTTAAAAAATAAAATAAAAATAATAAAAAAAAATATAAAAAAAAATAGCTCCATCTTCTGTAAGAGTCACCTCATTAGACCAAGGTTGAAAATGTGTGTTATATTATTGTACTGGGTTACTAGTATTATCATGTAAATGCATTATTCGAATAGCTCACGGGCTATGGCAATGTTTAGCCATTTCTATTATACAACACAATCGCATATATTGCAAATGGAAGAATGAGTCACGAAATCATATAGACAAAATGAGTTGGTCGTATAAATTGGTCTAGGCTTGAATGAGTTGGCGTCAAAATCTGTAAATTCTTGTTGTCTGTCAAAAGAGGTCTACTTAGATTTATTCATTTCGTAACTTCCGTTTTGGCCTAATACTTTTATAAATACAAAATGTGTAAGATATGACATAAAATCTAGTGTTACATTAATATATTTATCAAAATGATTGCAAAAAATGGACTGGGAGGGAATGCTAGTTCTCTTTGCTGGTCCATCATAACAGATTGGGCAGGGTTCGTATGAAAGACGGATGTTCGGGGATAAGTGCAGTTGCATTAATGCTTGCATAAAACTTGAAATAAAAAATTAGGGTATAGTTGGATTCGACAAAACTTGTTACATACATTAGTCTTTCAAAGCTGAATTCAGTAGGCTTTGAACTTCAGTTTCTTACTTTAGTTGTCTGTATGCTTTGGACTTAAAATGGGGCGCATTCAATATGTTTTAGCAATTACATGAAAGCTATAAAAAAAACCTCACCATAAGTTAAAAACCAGTTCATATAACTTTATCAAGAATAGAATATTACGATAATAGGTATATGTCAATTCATATATAGAAATGCAAATACTTATTACACGAGCATCGAAAAGCTTGATGAAAAATTTTAGTCGAACTCTTACAAGCTTTAGTTGATCTTGGCACATTATATATGTCAACCGAGGTTGTTTAGCTCAAATTTGAACTCGATAAAAGATAAAGTTGAATGTGCCTAGTTGCTTGATAAAATTTTACATGATTGCAAATCTTAAGTATTTCAGCTAATAATTTATATGGTATGCAATCTTATGTAGTTAAGCTGTTCAACATACAGTAAGAATATAAAGAAGAGAAACAACTCCAAAATACTGTTGTCAACTTATCCCACATCGGCCCAAACATGAAAATATAGGCACTTTATATACTGCTGAAAATTGCTTTACATTCGTCCCTACGGGGACATCCGATAAAATTGGAACGATACAGAGAAGATTAGCATGGCCCCTGCGCAAGGATGACACGCACAAATCGAGAAATGGTCCAAATTTTATTCTCAATCCTTCCTCATCCTCGGAAACCTTATCTTTCACCCGAACCTGTTTCACCATTTATTTTTCACGACCATTTTCTTCATCGCATGAACCCTTTTGTAGGGGTGAGATCAATGAAGATCATACAAAAATTAAAGATCAAATGGATCATTCTCAACCACTCATTTTTAATCAAATTAATTAAATTAACTTTCACCCTTATATTTAAAAATTAAATATCTCACAAACCGTTAATAGTTAGATAAAACTAATTATACCATTGCGACAAGAATAAAATTATCTTTCTATAGAGATCCAATATTGTATACTTTCGACGAACTTATTTTTTATCGTTTTTTGCGGGTTTCGATATACTACACTATAAATGAAAATTTTAAAAATACTATTTTGTGTTAACACAACCCGTAAACCCTAAAAACCCTAACCCCTAAACCTAAAAATCCCTAACCCCTAAACTCTAAAAACCCTAACCCATAAACCCTAAACCCTAAAAACCCTAACCCCTAAACCCTAAAAACCCTAAACCCCTAAAACCCTAACCGCTAAACCAAAAAATCTAAACCCTATCCGCTAAACCGTAAGAAACCTAAACACTTAACCCCTAAAAAGCTTAACCCAAAAAAGTCAAACCCCTAAACCCTAAACACCTAAACCCTAACCGTAAACCCTAAACCCACAAAAAAGTCGGAAAAAAAAATTTCGTCGAAAGTATATGATGTGGGATATCAAATTAAAGGTAATTTTATGCTTGTCGTGATGGTATGATTAGTTTCGTCTAACGATCAATGGTTTGTGAGATATTTAATTTTTAAAAATGAAGGTGAAATTTATTTTATTGTTTTGATGAAAAAATGAGTGGCTGAGAATGGTTTATTTGATCTTTAGTTTTTCTTTGATCTTTATTGAACCAAACTCCCCTTTTGTATCGAAGTACTTTGATTTTGCAGTATGGTCTAAGGGTATGTTTTGGTCGTGCACATCATGACACTTGACAATCCAAAATGCATAGACATCACTACTGGAGCTGTTTTTAGTCTCTTACAGATACAGGTTGCATAAGTGCCGATCATTTCTTTCCAATGTTATGCAAATTCACTAAAATGTTTTGTTCAACTAATAATTAATATGGTATGCAAATTTACTAAAATGATTGCAAAGAATCGAATTGGCAGGGAATAAGCGCTAATTCACTTTGCCGGTCCATTTTAACAAACTGGGCAGGGTTTGTATCAAACACAGATGGGTCAGGGCTAGGTGCAGTTGCACTAATGCTAGTTGCATACAGGAGTGTGCTGTGCAGTTGCAACTTTAAATAGGTATGTGATTGTGTTTGAAAGTCGAATACGAGTTGGTCAATCAATGATCTTAGTTGCTCTTTCACTTGAGCATCTTGCAATTAATATCTCATATACATTGTACTTATGGTATTAGTTAAATTGCAAAGTTTTTGTACACTTTGTACTTTTGATGAGTTTAACACACTCATTGGCTTATGACCTCGACAACCTAACAAAAAGCCATAAGTGGCCTCATGTTACCCTAACCAGGATGAGTTCTGATATAAAGAGACTTAGAAGCTTTTATAAAGCCACTTAGAAGCTTTTATATGTTTGTGTACAGTCGCTTTAAACTGTTTGACCATTTAATGTGTTTCCTGAATTCATTCTATAGCTACATCTTTTAGCATAGCCCATTTGGTCATTACAGATAATTGCGTAAAAAATTGACACCTCTACTTTATATGTGGGAGCAAAGGACCAGTAATTGTCCCGTTTGGGGGCAATTTAAGGCCAGTATGGTTGCAATTTAGCCGAACTGGGCATGAGCTTGATTTGAAGATATTCGAAATCGGGTTGAGCTGAAAACAGGAATATCTGAACCAAATCTGATAACAAACGTTTTAAGATGTACAGAAACCTTATATATATGTCATGAGAACCCATTTCAAATGTACGTAAAAATTTGAACAGAACTTCACCGTATATAGATTTACATAAAAGTATAAAACCGGCTACACCCTATATAACTGATGTCGTAGAATAGTGCAATAGTTGATCAAGTGATGAAAACCTGAACAAAGTGAGAAGATATACAATTTGACGAACTTATATATGGTCACACATTGTATATACAATAATCAACTTTATAGATACTAAACGTTAGGTTACTTTGAAAATACCTCGAGTAAACTGAACTTGACTATAACTCAAGGTCAATCTCGATTTGTTGGAGCGATATAAATCATAATAACATTTTTATATAAGAACTATTTGAACTTACTTGACCAAATTTAGATATATGCCACTTCAAGACAAGTTTAAAAATGCATGTAAACTTTACCCAAGAGTACTGTATATATATTCCAA